>JACEEZ010011613.1:50000-55000 GCA_016584305.1 Chionoecetes opilio
TTTTATTTTATTTTCAATTATTTGAATTTTTTATTTTTTATTTTATATTTTGTATTTTTCTGTTTTCCATTTTAATTTTCTGTTTTTATTTCAGATATTTTTATTACTTTCAATGTTTTATTTTGAATTATATATTAATTATTTTTGTTCTTGTTCTTTCTTTTAGTGGTTGCCATGTGACCACACCACCACCACCACCACCACCACCACCACCACCACCACCACCACTACCTTGTTTCCGCCATAGACAAGTAAGGTAAGAAATATACTGTTTTCCTTGATGACCTTGAACTTAAAGGTAATATCTATGTTTTATTTTAACCCCTTCACGCCCAGATCTTTCCTTGGCTATAAAAAAATGTGTTTTCGAGCCATATAATTACGAAAAGTAACTGAATATACCAAATTAGTTAGTGGACAAGGATACTAAGCAGGTCATATCTATAAAAATGTGCTGATAGTCCACAAACATCGTCTATGGTAACCCACATACAATGGAAATTACGTTCTGGGTCTCAAGGGGTTAATAACTTGGTTGCCGTGAATTTGTGAGTCTTGCATTGTATTGAGTAGTGAATCAGTGAGTGACAGGAATTTCTTCATAGGCTCCGAAAAAATATATATATTTCACCATGACAGATTACTTATTGTATTAATTTCTTTTTCATAATAGTGACGATTTCGTGTTTTTTTTTATAGATATATGTTAATGGAACTCAATTACATATATATTTTTTTTGTATGAATGATCGTAATACGTTTGTACTACGGGTAAAAAAAGTATTGTACAGTAAAAAAAAGTATATGTATAAAAAAAAAGTAAAAGGAAAAAAAAAGTAAAAGTATAAAAAAAAAGTATATGGTATAAAAAAAAAGTATAGTAAAAAAAAAGTAAAAGGAAAAAAAAAGAGTAAAAGTATAAAAAAAAGTAAAAGTATAAAAAAAGTAGAAGTAAAAAAAAAAGTAAAAGAAAAAATAAGTAAAAGGTAAAAAAAGGAAAGGAAAAAAAAAAAGTATATGTATAAAAAAAAGTATATGTATAAAAAAAAGAAAAGTAAAAAAAAAGTATATAATTTGTGTTTCACCTCTTATGGGAAGCTTAAATATCATACTGTTGTTGTTGTTGTTGTTATTATTATTGTTATTATTATTATTATTATTATTATTATTATTATTATTATTATTATTGTTATTATTATTATTATTATTGAGAATACGATAATGGATTGCCGTGAACAATTAATTTTTTTTTTTTTTTCCACAACTACCAGAAGTTTCAAAAAAAAACATGATAACGGGAGCGGGCAGCATTAATAATACTTCATCAACATCCTTAATTATTACATGCCTTCACACACACACACACACACACACACACACACACACACACACACACACACACACATTACTAAAGAGGGGAAGTGTACCATTGACACAAGTATATATTAAAAAAGAAATGACTATCTCTCTCTCTCTCTCTCTCTCTCTCTCTCTCTCTCTCTCTCTCTCTCTCTCTCTCTCTCTCTCTCTCTCTCTCTCTCTCTCTCTCTTTTGCTTCATTAAAGGCATCAACAACATCAACATCAGTATTAATCCGGTAATTTGATCTGCATAATCCGAACCATCGTATCCGGATCCGAATCATCCACCTGACGTATTTCCGGCGCAGTGAACCCAAAACACATTCCGTATCCGGCGCCATTAGACTCGCCTTTTATTGGCAAAACCGGATTAAGAACTTATTGGCTTTATTTATTTATTTATTATTTATATATCTTATTTATTGTCTATCTCTACTATCTTTATTTATCTATCTTTCTTTATCTCTATTCCTCTCTTTCTTTCTCTCTCTCACAATGTCTTTCCTATTAAAAGTTTTCACCTTTGTCTTCTTAGAGAGAGAGAGAGAGAGAGAGAGAGAGAGAGAGAGAGAGAGAGAGAGAGAGAGAGAGAGAGAGAGAGAGAGAGAGAGGAGAAGAGAGAGGATTTGAGAATAGAGAGAGAGATCGAGAGAAGATAAGATATAAGATACTTAGAGGCCTATAGCACTTGCAAGTACCAACTACAAGGTTATTGACTATACAAAGTGCCACCACGCCAGGACGAACTTGGTGGACTCGAACCGCTGACTGAATCTGAGAGAGAGAGAGAGAGAGAGAGAGAGAGAGAGAGAGAGAGAGAGAGAGAGAGAGAGAGAGAGAGAGAATTGTGGGAATAAATGAAGGCGAAAAATGAGGAGAGCATTACAGTATAGGTAGGAATGAAGGAGGAAGAAATGAAGAGAAGACAAAGAAAAGATGGAAGGAAAGGATAGATTAAATAAATGATATTGTGAAGGAGATAAATATAGAGGAAAGCAATAGTAAGCTGTGCTATGGAAGGGGAAGGTGAGGAGGATTACATAGGATTACATAGGAATACATAGGAATACATAGGAATAACAGACACCAGGAGACCTATGTCCATGACGAGAGTATCTGCTGAATTAAATACTTAATAACTATCAACTACTTTAAGAAAACAGTTGAAAAGGATACCATGTCCTTAAAAACGATAGGAAAACGGATGTTGTAGTAGTGCAGAAAAATAGGGTCGGAAATATACTAACTACACTACCACTACCACACCAACTAATCGATCCGGGGGACTAGAATATGAATTCGCAGGGCACTAATCAATACCCATTTACTCACATGTGTGCGCCGGCAAGCCTGTTTTATAATGTAGTTATGGAGGAGGAGGAGGAGGAGAGGAGGAGGAGGAGGAGGAGGAGGAGGAGGAGGAGGAGAGGGAAAAGAGGGAATTCAATCAGAATGTAAAAGTTTTTGATGAAAGGAAAGAGAGAGAGAGAGAGAGAGAGAGAGAGAGAGAGAAGAGTGACGAGAGGACGAGAAGAGACGAGAACGAGTAGATGAGGAGAGAGAGACGAGAGAGATGAGAAGAGATGAGAGAAGAGGAGGGGGAAGAGAGAGCGAGAGAGAGATGAAGAGAGAAGACGAGATGAGACGAAGAGGAGAGATAAGAGAGAGAGAGAGAGAGAGAGAGAGAGAGAGAGAGAGATTTCTGACCCCTTGATATTTCTAAGTATTATTTTTGTGACACACGTGAAAGGATAAAGAGAATATATTCATACATTAAAATCAAAGTCTTTCATTACATATATATTTGAATATCTTCCAGTAATGACGACATGCTATTAGGAAATGAAAAAGAACAAAGGCAAATTATAAATGTTCATGAAAATGCATAGTCAGGGCTTGGGGAAATGTCCTTGAAAATGCATAGTCAGGGCTTGAAAAAAATATAAAAATATCCTTGAAAATACATTAGTCAGGCTTGGGGAGATGTCCGGTGAAATGCATAGCAGAGCTTGGAAAAATGCTTGAAAAATGCATAGTCAGGGCTTGGGGAAATGTCCTTGAAAATGCATAGTCAGGGCTTGGAAAAATGTCCTTGAAAATGCATAGTCAGGGCTTGGGAAATGTCCTTGAAAATGCATAGTCAGGGCTTGGGGAAAAATGTCCTTGAAAATGCATAGTCAGGGCTTGGGGAAAAATGTCCTTGAAAATGCATAGTCAGGGCTTGGAAAAATGTCCTTGAAAATGCATAGTCAGGGCTTGGGGAAATGTCCTTGAAAATGCATAGTCAGGGCTTGGGGAAATGTCCTTGAAAATGCATAGTCAGGGCTTGGGAAAATGTCCTTGAAAATGCATAGTCAGGGCTTGGGGAAATGTCCTTGAAAATGCATAGTCAGAGCTTGGAAAAATATCCTTGAAAATACATAGTCAGGGCTTGGGGAAATGTCCTTGAAAATGCATAGTCAGGGCTTGGAAAAATGTCCTTGAAAATGCATAGTCAGGGCTTGGGGAAAAATGTCCTTGAAAATGCATAGTCAGGGCTTGGAAAAATGTCCTTGAAAATGCATAGTCAGGGCTTGGAAAAATGTCCTTGAAAATGCATAGTCAGGGCTTGGAAAAATGTCCTTGAAAATGCATAGTCAGGGCTTGGGGAAAAATGTCCTTGAAAATGCATAGTCAGGGCTTGGGGAAAAATGTCCTTGAAAATGCAGTCAGGGCTTGGGGAAAAATGTTAAAAAAGAACAAAAAATCAATCTTTTAGAAATCTTAATCGGATGTTTTGAATTTTTTCAGCGACAAATGTGAATTATTTTATTTTCTCGATCACAATGCTGCCCTAAAGGTAAACAAGATAGAACATCGTAAATACATGTGCTTCATAGGTATATATTTATGAACACTACTAAGAATAACCTTGACGGGAAAAGTAACTTGTAAAAAAAATAGTAAAATCTTGTGTTTCTTAGGTCATAAAATTGGAAAATACAATATTGAAATTAAGTCTGTATATATGTGACCTCTGTGTGTATGTACAGGCTGTGTGTAGGACCTGTAGGACGGTGCTCATTCATACATTCACATTGGTATGGATTCTATACAATCCATATTTATTCTTAAATTACTGATTATATCTAGAAAAAAATATATATAACTGAAATAACCAGGAGCTTCCCATGAAGAGTACATTCAGAACATGTGACTATGGAGGTACTAATGGGTGTCATATATATGTGTGGCAGCTAAATCATTACTGAGGCATCGCATACAAGCATTTTCATAGAATAATGCATGCTGACTACATACATGATGACATACTATGCATATATGAATGAAATGACCTGCCCACATTATGTAGCTATAGATTCAGTCCAATATAATAAGAAATTTTTGAGCTAATTTGCAAAAAAATACCCAGATCCAAATAAATTTTTTTTTACTCAGATTAAAATTAATTAAAATCAGAACATAAGAACATAAGAAAATAAGGAAGCTACAAGAGGCCGTGAGACCTACACGTGGATGATGCTGAGATCAGATGATTTGAAATATTTGCTTTAAACCATAACAAGCGTGGTGGTGGTGGTGGTGGTGGTGGTGGTGGTGGTGGTGGTGGGCGGTGGTGGTGGCGGTGGCGGTGGCGGT
>JACEEZ010011613.1:57500-60000 GCA_016584305.1 Chionoecetes opilio
TGGCAGCTGCATAGTTCGGTGCACTTCCACTGCGCCTTCTTGCATGAGCATCGTCCTCCGCACGTGGCGCTTTTTTGCAGCCACACTTGACCAGTTCGCTGCAGGCCTGAGATGCTACAGGCAGGTTGGACCCCCACAGGACGCCAGGTCTTCGTTGCACTCTCTAGAGTCCATCCAAAGCCCTCTGGGGTTGGAGGCTTTTTGCTCACATTGATCACTGGTTGCCCAGATTCCAGCTTGGTAGACTGCGCGCAGTGTGTGCTGCAGAAGGGCTTCTTGCGTTGGGGGAATCTCTTCCATTGGCCTGTTCTTCTGTGAGAAGAGTTCCCTACGTGCCTCGTTCACAGAGTCCAAGTTGCTCGTCTTATTGTAGATGATCACGGTGAAGCGCTCGAGCAAACTGGAATTGCTTGCAGTTCACTGTCACAGTCATGTAAGGGTGATTCATGAAGTTGTTGAAGGCCTCCGTCACCTCCACGTAGGCATTCCAAGCCTCCCATGCTGATTTCTTCCCTTGCCGAAGAAAGCGGAGTTGTGTCGCCAGCCCGTGAAACTGTGGAACATAGGCAATGCCGTTGACCTATTTTTTCCCAGAGCATGGCATATGGCATTGATATCCAGGTACATGAAGTTCTTTCCAGTTCCAAATGCTACCCAGATGGCTGCCATCTGATGCTGGCTGGTCAGGGAATGGTACTTTCCTATCAGTATGGCAACGACGTCTGTGTCGACAGTGTGTACCAAACAGTTGGTGCATCCCTTGTCCAGCGCATCTTTCAGGTGAACAACAATCCTTGTATCGGCCTCTTCGTGGTCACATCGTGGCATGGAGTGGTCTGAACCTCTGCTGATTACATTTGTGCTGATGTTATGAAGACCCCCTTTCCGTCTGGCCAGTCACTGGAGCCGACTTTGTCTGAAAGGAACTGGAAAAGCTCCTCCTTGTTTGTGGATCCCGGAGGAAGTGGGGCCCAGTTGCTGGGCACCTTCGTTGGACCACCGACCTTTCTTCGTACACCTTCCCCCTTTTCTCTCTAGTTGACTCCTTGATACTGCTGGCAATGTAGCTGTCCCAGACCACATCGACTCTTCTGCAGGATTCAAGAAGCTTCAGGATGTGGGGGATGAAGACCTCATTAGCGTAGTCATTGAATGTGGTAACATTAGTAAGAGGAAGCAGATACACCACAGCAGCAACCGTCGAGTATTCTTGCATCCAGAAACGGCGGGGGTTCCTTCGAGAGTTTTGTGTTTCTTCCACAAGGATACCAATGAGTCTGACTTCTTTCCTTGGCGCAGTGTTCCTCTTTCAGATAGAGAAGGGGGGGTGCGGATGATTTTCATGTTGGAAGAAGGTTCCCATATCTGTATCCCTGTTCTGAGCAACTATGTACAGACGAGAGAAGAGGGAACAATCATCTTTCAACAGGGAAACACCATCTGACTGCTTCCTCTTCCCCTTGATGATGATCTGAAGAGAGGCAATGAGTTCCTCTTCACAGGCTCATGGATGGACTGCCTTCGTTCAGTGATGATAGCCTCGTTGTAGCTGTCGTACTGAGCCTGTCCCACTTCTTCTATGGTTTGCACAGTGTTGGCCACAGATTCTCCAATCACACGCCGCGTGTCGAGTGCAATCAGCTCGCTTCCTTCCTCTAGGAACGGGTGCTCATCTCGTTGATAACTTGAATAAGGCCCAGTGTTTGCTCGTGAAATGTCTTCTGCGCAGACAGACCTTCTTCGTGGTGCTGGCGTTTCTTCTTCTGAGATGGCAGTGTACTCCCGCTCAAACTCAGTGAGAATGCGTGCCTGCTCAGGTCCGGCGATCATCCACTTCTTGAAGGCTGTTGGGTTTTCAGTCAGGCCGACTGCTCCTCCAGGGCCCTTCACAAGCTCATTATTCTGTTCATGGGCTTGGTCGATCGGAATGCTGGAGAACCTTCTGGCTGTCTTCTGAACAACCCAGTTGCCTCTGATAATAAACTCCTCTTCGATTGTTGGAGGAGGCTCTCCATGTCGCGGATGTGGATCGGGACCCATCTGGCATAATTATGGTGGTCAAGTGCGAAGAACCATGGTGCAAGGGCTTTCATAGACTCGACATACAGGAGAAGTCTCTTTCTCTGTGAGCGCGAACGAAGGTGAGTCCCAGGAGCTCAATCCTCAGGATAGTGTCCCAGTACTGAAAGGTTGGACTCTTCCTGACCATGCTTTGTTTCCAGTCCTCTTCTGTCCTATCTTCAGTTGCTGCACCAGGCAGCTCTTTCATGTAGGCATCATGTTGCAGCTTGGAGAGTGCCAGAGCGCTGACTTGGTGGGCATGCCTGGTTCTCGTCAGGTGTGAGCCTTCAGGAAGGAGTCAGCTGTGCCAGCAGAGGCTATGCCTGCCTGGTTTATTGCTGTCGCCCATCCAGATCCGTCTAGGTAGTCTCCAAGTGTCTTCCACACCGCCATCTCCAGGTGGAGTCCGCCGAACATGACAACATACTGGTCTTCACCG
>JACEEZ010011613.1:62500-71350 GCA_016584305.1 Chionoecetes opilio
AGTATGTATAATGACCTGAAAAAAACACTTTGCTTTGCCTTATGTGCTGAGGTCCTTAGTGAATAATGTATGTATGTATAACAGTGTATAACTTACCGAAGTATCTAAGTCATGCGAGAAAAAAAATGAATGCAAGTATGTATGATAACCTGAAAAAAACACTTTGCTCTCCTTAATGTGGTGAAGTCCTTAGTGAATAATGATGAGTGTATGTATGTATAACAGTGTATAACTTACCGAAGTGTCAAAGTCATGCGAATTTTTTTTAAAGTATGTATAATAACCTGAAAAAAACACTTTGCTTTGCCTTATGTGCTGAGGTCCTTAGTGAATGATGATCAATGTATAATAGTGTTTAATAGTATATTAACTTACCGAATTATCAAAGTTATGCGAAATAATATGAATGAAAGTATGTATGATAACCTGAAAAAACACTTTGCTATCCCTTATGTGGTGAGGCCTTAGTGAATAATGATGAATGTATAACAACGAAAAGTAAACAAGGAGATTAATGTAGCCTGATGTATGTACGCGAGAGAAGAGGACAGGAAAGAATGTGTAGAAGAAATGAGAAGACATGAAAAGACATGAAAAGGAAAAATAGGAAGAAAAAAGACTAAATAAAAGAAGCAAGAATGAAAAGGAGGAAAGAGAAATGAAAGAAGGGATTTTGGAGAAGGAAAGTCAATGAAAACAGTGAAATGGGAGGAAAAAGAAAAAGAGGATGTATAACAGTGTATAATAGTGTATAACTTACCGCTGGGATGTTGCTGTGTTGAAGAGTTACCATGCCCTCCAGGTTAAAGGAAGCCGTGTCGTCCAGTAGCCCACAGAGGCGGTGGATCTGTGGGGATAGGGTGTGTGTGTGGGTGTGTGGGTGTGTGTGTGTTTGTGGGTGTGTGTGTGGGTGTGTGGGTGTGGGTGTGTGTGTGTGTGTGGGTGGGTGTGGGTGGGTGGGGGTGGGTGGGTGGTGTGGGTGGGGGGTTTGTGGGTGGGTGGGGTGGGTGTGGGTGGGTGTGGGTGTGGGTGGGTGTGGGTGTGAGTGTGAGTGGAGTGTGAGTGTGAGTGTGAGTGTGTTTGTGTTGTGTGAGTGTGAGTGTGAGTGTGAGTGTGTGTGTGTGTGGGTGTGGGGTGTGTGTGTGTGTGGGGGTGTGGGTGTGTGTGTGGGTGGGGTGTGTGGGGGGTTGTGTGGGTGTGTGTGGGGTGTGTGGGTGTGTGTGGGTGTGTGTGGGTGTGGGTGGGTGTGGGTGTGGGTGGGTGTGGTGTGTGTGGGTGTGTGTGTGTGAGAGAGGTGGTGAGAAAGGGAGGATGAAAGGTAGAAAGGGTAGAAAGGGGGAGAGAGAGAGAGAGAGAGAGAGAGAGAGAGAGAGAGAGAGAGAGAGAGAGAGAGAGAGAGAGAGAGAGAGAGAGAGAGAGAGAGAGAGAGAGAGAGAGAGAGAGAGAGAGAGAGAGAGAGAGGTTGTTTGTTACACACCCAATATTTCAATGTTAAAAATTTATATGATGCAGACAGATGGCACAAGATTTGCAGGGTTACCAGGACAAATTTTAGGCAAGCGAGGTCACCTGTGTATATTTTAGTCATGATAGTGTTGGCAAAAGTGATGATCTGTGTTGCAAGGCCGGGATTTAAGGCTTCATAACGCCTGATTTGTGATTTAGGTATCAGTAGTATATTTTTCCCTCTCAAAAAAAAAAGGTTATCTAGGTTATACATGATTATAGAACTACTATCAAAACGAGTATGTTGAATATTAGAAGAAGGAATAACTATTTGTAATAAAAGCTAGATGATGATAAATTAGCAACTAATGAAAATGGATGAAATTGATATAAATAGCAGAGATACATACGTACAAGGTTATCAAAGGTTACGTATCGATTGCATGGTCTTAAGAGTAATACGGAAAATGAAGGGCAATGTGAAAAATGAAGGGCAATATGAAAAATGAAGGGCAATATGAAAAATGAAGGGCAATATGAAAAAATGAAGGCAATATGAAAAAATGAAGGCAATATGAAAAAAATGAAGGGCAATATGAAAAAATGAAGGATAATATGAAAAAAATGAGGGACAATATGAAAAAAATGAAGGGCAATATGAAAAAATGAAGGAGAATATGAAAAAATGAAGGAGAATATGAAAAAATGAAGGGCAATATGAAAAATGAAGGGCAATATGAAATAAATGAAGGAGAATATGAAAAAAATGAAGGCAATATGAAAAAAATGAAGGGCAGTATGAAAAAATGAAGGCAATATGAAAAAAATGAAGGGCAATATGAAAAAAATGAAGGCAATATGAAAAAAATGAAGGGCAATATGAAAAAATGAAGGGCAATATGAAAAAATGAAGGGAAATATGAAAAAATGAAGGGCAATATGAAAAAAAGGAAGGGCAATATGAAAAAATAAAGGGCAATATAAAAAAATGAAGGGCAATATAAAAAAATGAAGGGCAATATGAAAAAATGAAGGGCAATATGAAAAAATGAAGGGCAATATGAAAAAAATGAAGGGCAATATGAAAAAATGAAGGGCAATATGAAAAAATGAAGGGCAATAGGAAAAAAGTGAATGACTTGATGATAGAATAGAGTTCAATAAACATTTCACAGATAATCGTTAAATCAAATTCATATATGATTTATATGTGAGAATTGACAGCCTTGTTTAATGCTTTGACCTGCCTCACATTAGGTCAAAGAAAACAGCTGATGACCCTAACTATGCAATTAACCCCTTCCCTTCACGCCCAGATCTTTTCTTGGCTATAAAAAATTGTCTGTGGTCGAGCCATAAAATTACGAAAAGTCACTGAATATACCAAATGAGTTAGTGGACAAGGATACTAAACAGGTCATATATGTAATACATGGCTTATATTCACTAGAAATCGTCTAATGGTAGCCAAATGACAATGGATATGACGTTCTGGGCTTCAAGGGGTTAAGGCAATGCGATGATGACTTCATTCAGGAAACACTTTAGGAATGGCACACGGTACACGGAAAAAATTGCACCAGAAAAAATTGCACCCGAAAAAATTGCACCCGAAAAAATTGCACCGGAAAAAATTGCACCGGAAAAAATTGCACCGGAAAAAATGGCACCGGAAAAAATTGCACCGGAAAAAATTGCACCCGAAAAAATTGCACCGGAAAAAATTGCACCGGAAAAAATGGCACCGGAAAAAATGGCACCGTAAAAAATGGCACCGTAAAAAATGGCACCCGAAAAAATGGCACCCGAAAAAATGGCACCGGCAAAAATGGCACCCGAAAAAATGGCACCTGGAAAAATGGCACCGGAAAATATGACATCGGAAAAATGGCACCAGAAAAAATGGCACCGGCAAAAATGGCATCGGAAAAATGGCACCCGAAAAAATGTCACCGGGAAAAATGGCACCTGAAAAATGATACCAGAAAAAATGATACCAGAAAAAACGGCACCTGAAAAAATGGCACCTGAAAAAATGGCACCTGAAAAAATGGCACCTGAAAAAATGGCACCAGAAAAATGATACCAGAAAAAATGATACCAGAAAAAACGGCACCTGAAAAACGGCACCGGAAAAAATGGCACCGGAAAAAATGGCACCGGAAAAAATGGCACCGGAAAAAATGGCATCAGAAAAAATGGCATCAGAAAAAATGGTACCTGTAAAAATGGCACCTGAAAAAATGGTACCTGTAAAAATGGCATCAGAAAAAATGGTACCTGTAAAAATGGCATCAGAAAAAATGGTACCTGTAAAAATGGCACCTGAAAAAATGGGTCCCGAAGAAATGGCACCAGAAAAAATGGCACCCGAAAAAATGGGTCCAGAAAAATGGCACCCGAAAAAATGGCACCGGAAAAAATAGCACCGGAAAAACCGGAGTGGGGGTGTACAGGTGTGTGTGTGTGTGTGTACAGGTGTGTGTGTGTACAGGTGTTACAGGTGTGTTACAGGTGTGTTACAAGTGTTACCTGGGCCTTGATGGCGGTGTGTGGGGTGGCGGAGCTCAGGTGTCTCAATCGCTCACCCGCCGAGAGGACCTGTAGGGCGTGGCAACAGTCCCAGGCTCAAGACTTAATTCAGAGTCTATTTCTTTCAAACAACATATATAGATACACAAACTTTCGCGTGCATTATGTACCGTAGATAACAGTGAAGTCGCCAGTTCTACGTTTCTTTGTTATTTACAGACGTGTGGTGGCGTTAATACTTACATTTGTACATCCATGATTTCAGGAAAGTTAGAAGGGTCTATCTTTAAAGTCTGTGTCATTTTGTGTCTTCATCTGTGTCATATTAGGGCTATAAATGAACAAATTACAAAAATAAAACCGAGTGGCGACCTCACTATACCTACTACAGTAAAGTCGCCAGCTACTATTTTAACCCAACAGTTGAGTCGCCACTCTGGGGAATTCAGGGAAATTAGAGGTAAAGTAAAACAAGTCTCTATATATATTAGCTGCGGAAGATGCTTGGATATATAAAAATTCCTCTGCCAACGTGAAATAAATTCTATTCAAGTTTGGAAAGATCTGGCAAGTCTGTGTCCTGCCGTCGAAAGGCTAGTGTTACTGTCTGTCATCGCGCGAAGAAAAACGTGAGGAAGCAAAATGCGCAACATTTTTTATTTGCATTTACAAACCCTAAAACAAACGCGGGAAACGGGAAATAGATTATCGTCATGTTTAAAAAACTACTTTTTAAACATTTTTAAAGGGGGCACATAAAAATCAGCAGTGTGCTAAAAATTCTAAATTTGGCGCCTGGCAAATTCATTTGCAGGGGGCGATTCACTGTTATCTAGGGTAATAATAGAAAATTTAAATATTTTAAATTTTATGTGCGAAAAGAAAAAATAGATATAAACGATTGCGATTATTATAAGAATGAATAACTTGAGTCCCAGGTTCAAGACTAGCTTCAGAGCCTATTTCTTTCAAGCAACATATAGATAAACAAACTTTCCCCCCGAAAAAAACAAATTTGGGGCCCGAAGTAAAGGTGTAAAGTAAAACTACCCCCCCCCTTTAAACCTAACCAAAAACTATTAACAGAAAGGGTTTTCCCCCGGTCAGTTTTTCTGCAAAAACACAGTGCTATCAAATACATCCAGGGGGGGAATGTCCACAGGGGAAACTGTCTAGAGGGGGAAAATGTCCAGGGAGGAATATGACCGGGCCCCTGTCTTACCCGCAGCCCACCCAGCTGTTCATCCTTCCTTTCGGGGAGGGTCGATAAATGGGTACCTGGGGAAACCTGGAGAAGGTAACTGTGATAACCCGGATGTCACACTAGCCTTGTGTCCCGGGGGCATATTCTCTAAGTCTGAAAAAGAGTAGGCCTACTCTGGGTGGAGACGCTTGGCTGTAGCTCCGAAACTAACCATAGGATTTTATAATCCTCGAAAAAGCCCTCATTGTGATTCCCACATAAAGTTTCCGGTAATACGCAATTGGAACCTAACGTAATGTAACGTGACGTGTTCAAGAGTGGACGCGACGCACTTTTCCAGACTTGGAGAATATGTGTCCCGGGGTAGAGGGTTCCTACTCACCACAGGCTCAAAGGCTAATGCGACGGAGATGAGCACCGAAGCCACGTGCAGCATAGCGTATGCCCCCATTTTTACCTCTACCCGTCTCACCTGGTCACGGAACACCTCGGCGCCGTGTGCATAGATGAACACCACGCACAGGATGACCAGGATGCCTATGGTGATGGGCTGGGAGGGCTTGGCTGCGAGGCGCGTCACGTGAAACAGTCCCACCGTCCCGTACAGCACCACCCTCAGCAGCGTGACCAACACCAGCCACCCCAGGTACCGCTCCCCAGCCTGCCGCACCTCGCACACCTAAGGGACAGGGGGAATAAAGGGGAAGGTTAGCTTGTGGCTGGACATTTTTTTTTTTACAATTTTTTTTTAGTCAATTTTAGATTCCTTAACCTCTTGAGGCCCAGAACGTAATTTCCATTGCAATTTGGGCACCATTAAACAATTTTTAGTGATTATAAGCAATATTTTATAGATATGACGTGTTTAGTATCTTTGTTCACTAGCTAATTTGGTATGTTAAGTTACTTTTCGTAGTTTTATGGCTCGACAACAGACAATTTTATATAGCAAAGGAAAAATCTGGGCGTGAAGGGGTTAAAGTTTAAGTTCGGTCAATTCTAGATGGCATTTGAGTAAGATTACAGTCAGGTTAAGTCAATTAAAGTGCTTGCTACACATTACGTGTATACTTAACACTTGTATCAATCATGCAAATAATATTAATAATAAGGGAAATAAGAAAAAAAAGGGATAACAAAGATATTAGATAAAATAAATATCTATAATAATATAAGCGAACGTGTGTCTGTGTGTGTGTCTGTGTGTCTGTGTGTGTGTCCGCTCTAGGTTCCGCCTCCCGTGGCGCAATCCCCTCATATGGCACATTTTTGGAACTGGGTTGGCCAGGGGAAGGTTTTAAGCCCACTTATGAGATGATCCCATCACTTTTTTTCTTTTTTTTTTTAGCAGCCTATTAGCAAGAATTGTGAAAAAAGTGGGTTGCGAGAATTGAGGAAACCTTGATGTAGGGTGATGGGTAATGGGTGGGGTGATGGGTAATGGGTGTGGGGTGATGGGTGAGTGAATGGGTGGGGGTGATGGGTGATGGGTGAGGGAATAGATGGGGGGTGATGGGTAATGGGTGAGTGAATGGGTGTGTGGTGATGGGTAATGGGTGAGTGAATGGGTGAGGGGTGATGGGTAATGGGTGAGTGAATGGGCGGGGTGATGGGTAATGGGTGTGGGGTGATATGTGAGTGAATGAGGGGGGGTGATGGGTGATGGGTGAGGGAATAGATGGGGGGTGATGGGTAATGGGTGAGTGAATGGGTGTGTGGTGATGGGTAATGGGTGAGTGAATGGGTGGGGGGTGACGGGTAATGGGTGAGTGAATGGGTGGGGGGTGATGGGTAATGGGTGAGTGAATGGGTTGGGGGTGATGTGAATGGGTTGGCGTTAATACATACATTCATGATTTCAGGAAAGCTAGAAGGGGCTATCTGGAGAGTCTGTGTTTGGTGGGCCGAAGGCCCACCAATAGCCCTCCGCAGGAACTAGCCAAAAAGTCCGCCCGGAGGGCGGCTTTGCGGCTAGTAGTACTAAATAAGAAAGAGGGAAACAAGAAATAAGATCATTATAAGAGAATCCAAACCTTTTTGATGCCTTGTTCGAATGATGTAGACGACTCATCACCTCCTCGGGATCCTCTGCTGCGGGAGGTTGGGGTTCCCAGGGCGTCGCAGGTCCGTGGGGCGTTGACGGTCCGTGAGGCGTGGAGGGCGTAAGGGCATCCTCGACAAAGTGTGTGATCAGGTTCCCAAGGTGATTCAAGAGCCACACGTATAAACCCAACGGGAAACTCGACACGCAGAGGTTGAAGATACCGATTAGGCCCTTTAGTACCACCAGCGGGATAGAGGCGCCTTTGATAACCTCATTGAAGATACGGATTATCCACATTAGGGAATTACCGACGACTATAATAACAAAGGACACGATGATCTCCACTCTTACCCTCCTCCCTTTACATGTCACCTCCTGTAGCGACGTCTTCAGGAGGGGTAACAAGGTCGCCAGGTGCTTTGAGTTCACAATGGCTACAATATACATGACGAAGGTGGTAAAATTGATGAATTTATTAGCCTCGTAAAAAGCCAATTCACCGATATCTTGGATTTCGGTGATTTGTATTTGCGGGTCCGTTAAATCTAATAACTCGTCATAGATTAAGATAATGATTAAGAATAGGACCCATAGGCATAGTGTTAGGGTGAGTTTAGGGCGGGAGGAGGGAGTCGTAGGGTGCCACGTGTAGGGAAAAACACCCCATAGCTGGATCAGGGTCACCCATATTTTCCCAAACCAAAAGTGTTGTGAAGTACGACTTTTTTTCTCTTTGGTTTCCCATGATTGGTGAACTGCAGACATTTTGTATGTATGTATGTCTGTCTGTATTTACATGTATGATTTCACAGGATTGGGTTCAGCTCGTAATGAAAGTACCGTCTTTCGTTAACAGGAACTACCTCGTGTGGGACTCGCGGCCTCTTGTAGCTTCCTTATTTTCTGATGTTCTTATGTTCTTATGATACTAAATGATCATACTTTTCTTTGTATGCTTGCTTTGTCTTTTATTGCTTGCACACACCACTTCCTCAAATAGTGTTTTCTGCTGATTTATTAGTCCACATGGAAAACTGTACTTTAGCTGCACATTTGGTCTATCGGTCCATTGAGAAACTGCACACTCGGTCTGTTGGTCTATTTGCGAAACTGTACTTTAGCTGCACATTTGATCTATCGGTCCAATTGGAAAACTGTATTTTAGCCCCATATTTGGTCTATTGGTCTATTTGGTTCTATTAGTAAACTGCACTTTTGCTGCATTGGTCTTTTGGTTTATTTGGGAAACTGTACTTAACCTGCACATTTGGTCTATTGGTCTGTATGGAAAACTGTACTTTAGCTGCACATTTGGTCTTTTGGTCTATTTGGGAAACTGTACTTAATCTGCACATTTGGTCTATTGGTCTGTATGGAAAACTACTTTAGCTGCACATTTGGTCTTTGGTCTATTTGGGAAACTGTACTTTAGCTGCACATTTGGTCTTTTGGTCTATTTGGGAAACTGTACTTTAGCTGCACATTTGGTCTTTTGGTCTATTTGGGAAACTGGTTTTCTGCACATTTGTCTTTGTCTTGAGTTTTGCTGCATTGTTTGTCGGGAAACGTACATGAATTGTTTGCTAGAATGTCTGCAATTGTCCTCGACCCATTTTCAAAAAAT
>JACEEZ010011614.1:0-18670 GCA_016584305.1 Chionoecetes opilio
CCCCCCCCCGGGAAAAGGGGGAAAAAATCTGCTCCGTTCAGCCGCCGCGCAATTTTGCTGATGACCTACGGAGGGGTCGACAATCTGCATCACACAACCTTCCCTCCCCGGCGCAAAAAGTTTCTCCAAATTTTACGTGGCCGTTGGGTCGTAAAACGTGTGCTAGCTCTTAAAAAGGCACAGTTTTCTTTGACCCATAAAGGGTATGCAAAAATATATGCCCATACCCCCCCAAAAAAAATCTATCAGAAGCACCCAAAAAAAGTACAGGTTATTGCAGTGTTCAAAGCTTTGGCTTGCCGGGGGAGCGGGACGTGCCTTTCCGTGACGCCCCGAGTCATGGGCTCGGTGTTTTTGGTATTTGTCAGGAACTTTTGGGAAGCTCGGGAAATTTTACAAAATTAGTTTGCGGATTTTTTAAAAAAAGGGCTGACGGGATGCAAAAAGTGACAAATATTTTTTGATATACCGATAAGGCTTAGTTGACTGCATTAAATAGGTGATAAAAAAATGAATGTTGGACGATTACTGGTGGAAATAGGTAAAAAAGTGGGCAGCTCTCGCGTCCTCACTAGCCCTTTGTAAAAAATGATTTTTTTTAGTTCCTTTAAACCTTGTTGCGAACACGACACTAATGTTTTTAGCCAAACTTTATTTTTATGGTGAGAATTGGATAACTCTAAGATCCTTTCCCCCCCCTTAATTACCTTTTTTTTCCGGGGGGGAAGTGGAAAATAAAAAAATTTTTTTTTTTAAAAAATCTAAATTATATTTTAAAAATAAATAAGATAAATAAATAATTTAAATATATAATAATTAAATATATATATTATATTATAAAATATATATTTATTTTATATATATGGCCCCCTTTTCAATTTTCTGGGTAGCCACGCTTACCAAAAACCCCCTAGGAGACCCTAAGGGGAGAAAAAAATAAAATTTTACCGGGTTGGTTAGCATTTTTTTTCTAATTTAACCTCTCCCCCTTTTTAAAATTTTTACTTTTTAGAGGTATCTGAAGGAATCGTGAAGGTCTGGAAAAAAAAACACCATAATAAGGGCGGGAAAGGACTTAATTTTACCCAAATTTTATATTAAGAAATCCCCCCAAGCACCCCAGGACTTTTGACATGGAGACAAAAATCACCGATCATTTTTTTATAGAACTCAAATGTCAAAAAGAAACAAGTCAAAAGGGAATAAAACCCATCAAAAGAAAAGGAAAACAACACTATCCCAAACCCAACTTTTTTCAATAGTTTTCCCCCCTTATACTTTCTTTCAAGATATAGAACACTTCCCTCGTTCACTCCCACCTCTTTTACTCTTTCTAAATCGAAACACCTAATTTTTTACCACACACAAACCCCCAATAAATAAATTTTACCTTATCAGCACACCTACATTCTGAAATCAAGTTTTTTTTACCTGTTTCAAAAATACCCCAAAGCAGACAGGGGAGCACACCGCAGCGCCCCCCCCTTTGCGTCCGGCGGCCACTGACCCCCGGCCCCCAAAAGCGGGGTTTCCCACTCAAATTTTCAGAAATCCCAAGATGCCCCCCCAAAAAACCCCCAAAGATAGAAAAAAAACCCCAAGGTTTTAAAAAAAAACTTTGAAACTGAACCCTAAATGACGGCTTTGAAGTTGAAAACCCATTTTTGGGGTCCCTGACAGAGCTGTGCATAGCTATAGGATAGGAAAGATCGCACCCAGGGAAACCCTGGGATACAGGAAACCCTTTCAACATCGGGTAAACTTACCAGGCTACACTTAGATAATCTGAAAAAGAAACATACGCTGGCAACGCGTGCCATCTGCCCGCGGCCGGCTGCCCGCCAGCCGTAACGGAGCCCCTCATAACCCACCCCAAAAAATATCCCCGGGGGAAAGGGGGGCTAAAAAACTTGGGGGGGAAGGGGAAGGGGGGTGGGAGGCCGGGGGGCCGTGCACTAGCTCGCGGGGACCCAAAAATGGGTTTCATACTCAAAGCCGTCTTTTTAGGCCCCCTTAGGCTAGTGCACTAAGTCCCGCCACTTGGAGAGGGGGGGCAAGAAGCCCCGACCCCCCGGGGGGGCAAAAGAGCAACTGCCCCAATAACAAAACAAAACCACTAGTTACTCCCCCGAATCAAGCGGGGGGAGCAATGGGACCCCGGGTCCACCACCCCAGCCCTCCGGACGGAGGGGTCCCAGGGCAACACAGGGGAAGCCACCGGAGTGGGAAGGTAACGAGCCACAAAGCACGAGGCCGTACTCCACTGTCCCCCCCCGTACCCTCTCCAAGGAAAATGGGTGCGGGGGAAAGGGCCAGAGACCAGAAAAAACCCCGGGACGTCATGGGGCGAGGGGCGTCCCCCGGATCGCCCGACTCGATGACGCCCCGGAGCGGCCCGGCAACCCCCTGGTGGTGAGGGGAGCCAGTGACAGGATCGCGGAACGGGAACGCAGGTGAAACCCCAGGGCTCAAAAGCTCCAGGTAACACCGGAGCGCCAAAAACCGGGCAAAAAAAAGGGGTGGTTGGGGCGTCCCCAGCAGCCCAACCCGGGAACGACGCCCGGTTGGAGACGGTGGTCCTGCCGTCGTTCTTACCCACCCCCTTTGGGCGAGGGGAGAGGGAGACAGCGGAGCCGTCCCGGAGAAGGTCGCCACTGGGGGAAACGGGTCAGGCCCTCGCTGAGAAGCCAAAAAACCCCGTAGCCAGGGCCACCAGGAACAAGGCCCTAAAGGAGGGAGGCCCGGGCAGCGTCCGCCCCCAAACTGGTCCCCCCTGCAGGAAAACCGGAAAAAACCTTCCCCAGGGCCCAAAAGGGGGACCAGGCGAGGGGGGGGGGGGGTTTTTGGAGGAACAAACCCCTTTTCAACGGGGTCACAGAACGCCGGTCAGGACCAAACCCCCAACCGTATTGGGGGGGTCACCAGGGCCGCAAGGTGAGGGAGAGAGTAGCGGAGGACCCCCCACGGTGGGGGCCGGGAAAGGAGAGGAAACCCAGGCGCCCGATTCAGAGACTCACGGGGGCCCTTTTGATTTTGGGAACGACAAAAGGCCCTTTCAGTGAGGATACTGTCTCGTAGAGGACGGGCGAAGAGCCCCCAAACTTGTCCTCCGCACCGCGTCCGAGCCCGCCCGCGGAGGAGGTAGGGGGAAAAACTAGGGTGAGCTTAAAAGGTGGAAAGAAGCCGGGCGGGAGCCCCTCCAACAAAGCGAGGGCCCCTAAGGAACCGGGAGGGACACCGGGCCTTTTTCGGAAAACCACGGTTGCCCCGGCCAGAGAGGAGCCACCAGGTCACCTTGCCCCTGTGGAACGCAGTTTGTTCCCATACCTTCAGGAGGACGCGGGTGCAGGGAGGCGGAAAAGGTAAAACATGGCGCACCTGTTCCAGTCTTCCGTGAGGGTGGGGCCCCCCGCAGCTGTCCGGTCCCCCCTCGTCAAAAAGGTCGATTTGGGCAGACGGGGACGAAAGAGGTCCACCCCCGGAGTGCCCCACCCGGGACAGGAGCCCCCAAAGCGCTCCGGGTGAAGCTCCCACTTACCGAGACCCCGGGAAGCGAGACAGTGCGGGGCCCACACTTTCCCCACTCCGGCGGGAAACCCCTGGCAGACAGATGAAGGTGGGAACGGGCCCGCCAGGCGAAGATTCTCCGAAAGGGACAACAGAAGGGGGATTGGAAGTCCTTGGCGGGCGAACAGTGGCCCGCGACATGTTGCCACTCGAAGCAGAAGCCGTCCCTTGGGACGGGTTCGATCGGAGGAAGAGAAGAGGGATAGCAGCTCCTTGACGTTGATGTGGAGTCGCGCTCCACCCGGCCCACCCGCCAAAACCCTCCCGGGCCGTCGGAGGTTTTGGGTAGCCCCACCGACGTCCGAGCATCCGACATCACGAAGACCGTAGGGGGCGGGGCAGCCACCCCGTCCACGCGGGGGGAAAAAACGCCCTCCCCCAAAACCACTCGCCAGTAGGTGAGGGCAGGGGAGGGGAGGGGCCCGGGAGCAAGTCGCGGGTCGCCCCGGGAAGGGCTGTTTTTCACCCCCCGGACAAGGCGACGGGGAAAAAGAGGCCCAGGGGAGTGACCTTTGCGGCGAAGTTGAGGAGCCGAAAAAGGGACCCCCCAATGCCCCTTTGGACAAAAAACGGGACACCGAGGCCCGGAAGAGGCGTGATGAAGTTTGGCCCTTTTCCCCCCCGAGATGGGACCCAGCGAACGGGAGTCCCTTTTGCTTTGCCCCACCAAGTAATGCGGGGAGGGGGGTAAGGACGGATTTTTCCCCTTTGACAGGAACCCATCCCCCGCCACCCCCAAAGCCGGTTCAGCATGCAAACCCGTTTCCTCCTGGAGGGGCGGACCCACCCAATCGCCAAATACTGAGAAATTGACCCCTGCAGACACCATCCGCTGAGCCACCACCTTGGTGACCCGCGTAAAAACCCTCGGAGCGTGGAGAGGCCAAAGGGGCAGTCTGGTGAACTGCCACGTGCCGATCCCATGGAAGGAGGAAGCGCCGGAACGAGGATGAAGGGACTGCCAGAGGCGTCTTGAGATCGAGGGACGCCATCCAGTCCCTTGCCTCAGCCAAAGGGGCCCTTGGGCCCAAGGTCAGCATAGGGAAACGGGGTTGCGAAAAACCCGTTTAGGCGGTGGGGCCCCAAGTAACCCGCCCTTCGAAGAGTCCTTCTTGGGTCGATGAAAAGGGGGAAAGGAAGCCCTTTTTTTCCCCCCGCGCTTCCCAATCCCCCGGGGAGGCATGTCCGACACGTGGGCGGGGAACTTGGAGACCGGCGCCCAAGAAGGAGGTCGCCGAAGGGGGCGGTAGGGCAATCCAGGGCCAAGAAAAGACCGTTTCGCCCACCCTGGCGGCCCAACCTCCTGCGGCCAGGCGGCCAAAACCCGGAAAAGAGGCCCTGGAAGGGAGGCTCAAAGCGGGAGCGACCCTTGGAGGAAGGCTTGTGGACAGTAGCGGGCCCCGAGCAAAGGCCGGGGCCCCGAGCCCCTGAACCCGGAAGGCCCCACCCCGATGGGACGACGAGGATCCTGGGGGCCATCCAAAAGGGGGGTGGCCTCCTGGACTGCCCCTCCCGACGAGAAGAGCCCCAAAAAACAACACTGCCGGACCCCCCCGGGAAACCCCCCGGCCGAGACGGTCGGGGCCCGGAGAAGGACACCAGAGTGACGGGGGGGGGGAATTGAGGCGAGACACTGCGCAAGGGGGCCCCGACAAGACCCCCGAATCGAAGGGACTAATCCGGAGAATTGCTGGAGTAGCCCCGGGGCAGGCCCGAAAAGCCTCGCGCCGAAGAGCCAAGCGGGCAGTAAAGGGCCTGTAAATGGCAGGGCGGACCGGGGAGGAGGGAGGCGCCGAATGCATCACAGGCGGCGACAAACCCCCAAAAGCATCCGACCGGGGGGCCCGGGGGGAGAAGAAGAGGCCACGGCGAGGGGGAGAGCCTCCAGCGGACTGAAGAAGGCAACAGAAGAGGCAACAGGAGGGGTTGCCGCTCGAAAGTCCCGGCGAAAAAGCCCCCCTTTCCCCGGTTGCGCCCGCCCGGGAGGCCTTTGGCAAAAAAGGGGACACGGAGGAAACAGCAATCACACGTGGAAACCCACCAGGGGCCCGGGGGGAAAACCGGGATCGGGGCCCGGGGACTGAGAAGGACCCCGGTTCACTTGAAACACTTGAAACACTTAAAACACTTTTAATTGCAAGGGGGGGGTTACATGATAAGTGTCATTTTTGTTATTTGAAAATGCAAGAGCCCTTTGGAAGCAACAATGTTTTGGGCAGAAATTTATAAGTTTTCTTAAAAAAAATAAAAAAGTGCCATCTAGGAAAATACTCAAGTACTAATAATTTACCAAAAATATTAACATTAAAAGTTTAGTGGTACTAGCCCAAATGTTAAAAACCATGTTTAAATAATTACAGGTAAATGAGGAAAAAAAAGAAAAAAATTTTGCCCAGGACACTATGAACATGAAAATGTGCATAAATAGAGTGGGGGAAATGTATAATTATATTAGTAATAAAAGGGTTTCTTAAAAGATTCTTGAATAAAACGTGTTGTGGATAATTTTTATATGATAGCACAGAATTCCATAATTTGGGACCAGAGTGGGATAAGAATGTTGAAAAATTGTTAAGTTAGGGGGGTAACGGAGGTTTTCACATGTCGAGGGAGTAATTGTGGTGTGGTAGCAGGGTTTAGTTACCTCTGTACAACTTTCAGTGTAGGCTTATGAAATTTTTTAAGGTCGAACAATTTTAAGGATTATTTTTTTAAAAAAAATTGGTGGAGCAAAAAAATCACTTTTTGTAATAATTCTAATAAATTTCTTTTGTATCGAAAAAAAGGGTAGAAGATGTGAGGGAGTATTACACCAGATAGGAACAGTATTGTAGATGTGGTTTTACAGGGGCATTTTAAAAGTATTCTTAATACGTTTTTTGCAGAGGTCTTAACTTGATAAAATGTGATACAATCCTAATAGTGTCAGACAAAGTTTGGATATAGGGTTTTAAAAAATAGGGCTTCGCAAATGTCACCCCCAATAATTTATTTTGTTTGGTTGTTTTTTATGATATAATTGTTATATTTCAGAGATGGTAATTTTTTTTGTGTCTGTTTAGTGAAAAACAGTAAAAAGTTTTATCTAGAAAAACGGTTAATCTATTGGAAAAACACACCATTCAGGGAAGATTTTTAGGTTGAGTTTGCCATTTTCAAAAATTGATTAGTATCATTTCCAGAAAGGTAAAAGGTAGCTCGTCGGAAAGAGCATTTTTTTAAAGGCGAGCGAATATTGGGGAAAGGGTTTTTATATTATTAGAAATAGAATCGGTCCTAAAACACTACCCTGTGGAACCCATATTTTTTGCGGGGTTTTGATAAATGATTTTAAAATTTTTATAGACGGGTTCGTTAGTGAGAAATCTTAAACCAGTCAGAATGATGCCCCGGATACCATAAGTTTTAGTTTTAGTAAAAGAAGTCGTGTCTAACCGTACAAAGCTTTAGAAAAAAACAACGAAAAGCTTAGTAGGGAGAGACTGAATTGTAGTGTCAAGTAAATTTTTTCAGAAAAAATTTTTTTCAACGCATCAAATGTGCTCAAACCTTTTCGAAAACCAAATTGTTTAGGTGATAAGTAGAAATATGAAAGGGAAAGGTTTTAAAGTGTTTTTATTTAGTTTTAAAGATTTTGAGAATGTATGAGCAATGATATTGGTCTGTAGTTAGGAGTTTTCTTTTTTTGCCATTTTATGGTAGGAATTACGGTGGCGTGTTTCAGGCTTGTGGAAATACTCCTTTTTTAACAGATGATTAAAAAAAAAGGAAATTTGGGATGGCCTTTTTTGAATTTTTTTTAATTTAAAGAGAGGAATTTCGTGGGATTACCCTTTTTTTCTTAGGGGTTGATGAATTAGTAAAAATCTTGGGAAGAACAAGAGGGAAGCCATAGTGTGGGGAGTCACCCCTAAAAAGCTGGTGGCTCAATAGAAAATGGGTGGAAGTTTTGACTAGTTTTGGGGGTATATTTAGTAGTATTCATGAAGCCTCCGATATTTGAGGGTCTAAGTATTTTGTTATTTAAAGGGGAAAAGTAGTTTAAAGGGAAGTTTTTTGTTTTTTTTAAGTTTGGTTTACGGCATTTCCCTTTCTTTTAGTATCATTTTAAAAATTTTTAAAAAATATTCAATAGTGTGAGATTTGGCTTTTTTTTTTCAGACTGTTAAGTGTGTTACGGGATTCCTTTTAATAAGCTTTGGAATGACCCAATTTTATAAACTTTTAAAATTTTTTTTATTTTTTTTGATTTAATAGAGTAGTTTCAAGGGTTTTTTGTCTTTTTTTAAAAATTTTTTAGGGGAAATTCATTTGAATTAAAAATTTTTTTTTAAAAAAATCTTGAAGTTTAAAGACTGTTTAGGGGGAAAAATTGTCCAACAATTTTTGGGTTTTTGGGAAAAAAGGCTGTTTTCAGGGGTTGAGTTTTTGAATTCAATTTTATGAGTTTATTTTTAAGGGGGGGATATAGTCAGGGAAAACGGTATTAAAATTTAATATTGGGGAAATTGTATTTTTCCTGAATTAAATTTTTCTAGAAATTTGTTTGGGCGGGGTGGTGGTTAAAATTTTTCCATTAAAAATTGGTAGGTTCTGGCAATAGTAGAAAATTTAAAGTTTTTGCTTTAAGGAAATGGTTGGTCTGGTTTTTTCGGTAAAAATTTTTTGAAAACCCAATAAAATATTTTGGGTTTTATTGTTTTCACAAAAAAGCATTCAATATTAGAAAATTTGGGTTCGGTAAAAAAGTTATCTTGGGCGTTTTACGAAAAATTTAAAAAAAAGTTAAAGGGAAATTCTGGTTTTTTAACTTATTATTTTATGTATCAAACTAGAGTTTGTATTTTGTTTTTTGAAGGTTTTATTGAACAAAAATAGACCCTCCTACCCTGTTTTTTTAGAGATGATGGGGGTGTTCCGTAAAACAAAAGAAAAATTTTATGTTTGTAGAGGTTTAGAAATAAAAAAGATTTGGGAAATTAAAACAAAAAAGGAAGAATTTAATTTTTTGGGGAAAAAGATCGGATTTTTAAAGTATATTTATTTGAAGAATTGGAATAGTTAAATTTGAAAATGTGAGGGGAATAAAATTTAAGGCATTAAAAAGAAATTATAATTTATTTTATAATTAGGGAATTTCATTTTAATTGGGGTATTTATAACAAAAAATAAGTTGACATTTGGTAAAATAAAATAAAATATAAAAAAAATATAAAAAGAAAATTAATAACAAAAAAGAGAATATAATGTTTAAGGGAGGTGAAAAAACAGTATGGAGGAGTAATTCATAATTATTATTTTTGCGAGAAAAAAGGGAGTGGGCAAATATATGATTTTAGAAACTAAACATTTGGGGTATGAATGGTAAAATAAAAAACAATAGAGAAAGTAGTAATAATAAAAAAAAATAAAAAAAAATAAATAATAATAAAAAAAAATAATGATTAAAATAACAAAATTAATTAAGATAAAGTAAAAAAATATGTTATTTAAAATAATAAAATAAAATAATTAATAAAAATTTAAAAAAAATAATTGCGATGATAAGAAAGTAGTAGGATGTAGTAAGTAGTTTAGTGGAGCGATGTAACATAACATAGTAATGATGGGGTAATACAGTGTAGTGGTAGGGGAGGTACAAAGTAACAGTAGTGTGAGGTAGTACATTACCCGTAGTAATGGTTTTGTGGTAGCGATGAAAAGTAACAGTAGGTGATGGTAGTACAATGTAGTGGTCGAGAAATTAAAAGTAGTAGGATGGTAGTACATAGTAGTGGGGGCGTGATAAAAAAGTAGAGTGTGGTAGACAGTGTAGTGGTGCGATGATAACTTAAAAGTAGTGTGAGGTAGTACAGTAGTGTGTAGCGTGGAAACAGTAAAAAAAGTGTAGGATGGTAGTACATTACCCCTATATGGTAGTGGTACGATGACAATGTAAAGTAGTAGTGATGGTAGTACAGTGGGGTGGTAGCGATGATAACATTAACAGTGTAGTATGTAGTACAATAGTAGGGGCGATGATAACAATTAAAGTAGTAGGTGGTAGTACAGTAGTAGTGGTAGGAGATACAAAATTTAAAAGTAGTATGATGGTAGACAGTGTAGTGGTAGCGATGATAAAAGAACAGTAGGGGTTGGATTTTTAAAATTTCCGTAGTATGGGAGTGGTAGCGAGACAATAGTAAAAGTAGTAGTGATGTAGTCAGTGGTAGGGTAGCGATGATACATTAACAGTAGTAGTGATGGTAGTACATAGTAGTGGTGCATGATAACATAAAGTAGTAAAGGATGGAGCATTTAACAGTAGTAGTGGTAGGGTAGGATGACAAAGTAACAGTATAGTAGGTTAAGTTAGTGGTTAGCGATAAACTTAACAGTAGTAGTATGGAGCAAATAGTATTAAAAATAAAATTAATAGTTTAAAATAGTGATGGTAGTACATAGTAGTGGTAGCGTGATAAAATTAACAGTAGTATGATGGGAGTACAGTAGTGTGATAGCGATGATAAAAAGAAAAGTAGTAGGATGGTAGTACATTACAGAGGTTTGGGAATGGTAGCGAGACAAAAGTAAAAAGTAGTAGTGTGATAGTACATTTCCAGTTTATGGTAGTGGTTAGCGATGATAACAAGGAAAAAAAAGTAAAGATATAGATGTAGAAAAGCAGTAGTAGCGATGTAGAGATAATGAATGGGGGTAAAAGCTGGTAGCAGTATCATCTAGATAACAGTGATGACAGAGACGACATAATAATGGTAGCGAAGGAGTCAGTAGCCCAAAGGTAGAGGCGTTTGGTGTGGTGTCATTATTTTTTCACTTGTTTCTGTAGCGAAATTTGGGCCCGGGATACCTTTTTGGAGGTGTCCATCTTGTGGGGATTTTCAGGAAGGACATCAGTATTATCTTAAAATTTATGTTTTAGGGGGGAGTTTGTAGCTGATGTTATTTCCGTCTTTTTTTTAAAAAGTTTAAATTTTGCTTTTTGTTTTCTTCTGATGTTGAGAATAGGGGTTTAACAAATTTTTGCAGTAGGGGGTTTGGCTTCGTTTTATGACAGTTGTGGGTTCAGTTTTGCATGCACCAATGAGATCTTTTTTGGGGTTTGTTCATAATTTAACGATGATTTTGGCCCGTTTCGTTCCTGTTTTTTTGGACCCCAAAAAATTTTGCACTGATATCAGATTCTTTGAGTTTATCTTTAATTTTTCCTTTATTGTGTTCACACACTAGCGTGTGTTCCTGTGAGTTTCTGTGGTAGTGAGGGCCCCTGAAGATGACTGTGCACGACGTTTGTATTTGGGCGACACTAGAGTTTGTTTCCAGGTCACATACTTTTCCTTTTTGGTTGTTTATTTTATTGCTAAATTTAAATAATTTGTTGTCTTTTCCTTCAGTTTATATTAATGGGAAGTTATCAGTCATGAAAAAAGATATTATTTGTGATAGCACTTTTACTATGATTTTGTTTTTCGGACAGCGATTTAATAAGTTGATTCGCTCACTTCGCATCAAGGCGTTCGCTCGTTTGCCCGATCAGTTTTTGTCTGTTGTAGGGAAAATTTCTTGAACAACCCTTACGTTGTTCACAGCACTGTCACAATTTAACACCTGGCGCAGGATTATCTAGAGGTTTGGTGTTATTTTTTTGTCAGCAATGGGAAACCAAAAGTAGGAGCCCGAGAGGGGCGTGTTTACTAGACGGGGGAAGACGATACCAAAAAAAAAAAAGAGAGAGAGGGGAAAGGGGAGAGAGAGAAGAGAGAGGAAAAAGTATTTATTGCGAGTCAACATACAAACAAATACCGATACCAGGGGGTAAAAAATTTAAAAGGTATTTAAAATTAGGTAAAAAACAATAAGATTTACAATGGGAAAATTATACAATAAGTTTTCTTGTTCCCCCCTGTTTAAAAACATCGACATCATCAGTCCACCACCACCCCCACCCCCAAAAACCCTTCCCCGCCCGGATGCACAACTTAGGGGGGAAACCACGCGGCCCCGGGCTATCCGGCCCACGAAAACGGGGGGGGCATCGTTCCCCGGACGGACCCCCACACAAAGGGGCCCATGAAAAAAAGAGTAACTCAGATCACGTATTACAACATGAAATTGTTGTCCCCAATGACCCGTTGGGGGGGTTTTCATGTAAGGGGATGGGTTGAACATTTTTTAAAAAAAAAGAACATAAAAAAAAGGGAAAAGCTTGTGTGAAGAATGGCATTAAAAAAAAACTTTTATACATTCTCTTGAATGAGCTTCGATTTGAATCATGTTTTCAGGTACAATTATTAATATATTATATATATATATATAATATTATTATATATTTTATTATATATTTAATATATATATATATAATTTTTATATATATATATATTATATAATATTATAATATATATATTTATATATAAAATATAATTAATAATAAATAATTTACCCGTAAAAAAGAAACTTATTTTTTTAAAAATTTTAATATTTTAATTTTATATATATATATATATATATATATTATTATATATATATATTATATATATATATATTATACATATTAGAAATATACAGTATTTTCTGGTAATATTATTTATTATATGGCCCAGCTAGGGAAGCCTCCTAGAAAACCCAAGGGTGCTAGGAGGCCTTTTGGCCCCCAGGGGCCGCGCCTAAAAATTCCCCACCCGAGGCGGCGCCCCGATGGGGGGGTTTTTCAAGGAAGATGATTTTTTATCCGGCCGGCGACAGGCCCCGCGGATGAAAAATCCCCCCCCAAACGCCCCCTTAGTCACCCCCTTTTCGTCGGCCGGACTGGCCGCGTTCGTGTGGTGGCCGGTTAAAAAGTAAAAATATAAATTTCATTTGATAACCAATTATACTTTTGTTTTAAATTTATATTATATCAAATATTAATAAACCCTATCGAAGCATTCAAAGTAACTCATTACAAAACTCGGACACGTTACATTCAGCCAAAACAGGGAAAGGGGGCGGAGCCGCCCGTCACTGCATTTTTGCTGACATAATATAGGGGCGAGACAACACATTTGGCCCAAGATTTCACAAGGTGTTTTTTATACAAATCTGTCATTTGTTTTTTTTTTCATAATTCTTAACACAAAAAACACAGACCCCCCGATCCCATAACACATTCGGTGAGGTCCCCCCACACAACCCCCACACAACACACACCACACACACACACACACCTACACATACATACACACACAAACACACACACACATACAGGGTATAAGGATAAGCAACACAAGGGTACTCCGTAGTTTAGTGGTTAGGAGCTCGGTTTACAAAAGATAAACCCTGGGTTTGATCCTCGGGCAGAGCGGAGGAAGATTGGTGGTTCCTTAGAAACTCAGCCCCTGTCCCCCCATCTTTTAATTGGTCTGGGGTAAGTGGGGGGTTTTTTCACCATCATTGTGAATTGTTGTTCATTGGCATTGTGGGGCCACCGCCTTCCGGGGGGGGTGGCTTCACCCTACACTAAGCACAAAAGGGGAAAGAAAAAAAAAAAAAATACAACCTGGATTATACGAGTGTAGCCGGGCCCCTGTAAAGAAACCTAAAATAAAGCTAGGTAAATACACACACACACACACCACACAACACCAACACATGTCGGGGCCCGCGGAAACGTTTGAAAAAGTGGACGAAGAAAAATGTGAACAGGAGCCAGCTGAAAAAGGAGAACAGAACCAACAATGACAAAACGTTTTAGTAGTGTGTGAGGGGGGGTAGAGTAGAAGGAATCATGGGGGCGTGAAGTAGCGATAGGCACCATTGCCGCCGGGAATTAATAAGGGGGGTTATGGGGGGGAGTAGGCCGATACGGCCCCATGAGTTTCGTGGCCTTTTCAATGACCTAAAAAAGATTTAGTATAAAACAGGACACGGGAAAGGGGAAGACAGTTCACGAGGGAGCGAGCAAACAACCTTTTCTATACGGGGCTCATCACCACCTTTTTATAAGGCACTTAGCCTGGAGTAATACAGTTCCCCTCAGACAAAAAGAAGGAAAAAGGACCCCTTTTCGGCTGTCTTCCTGCTGTTTGGACCACGGGAATAGTAAGTAACTGAGGATTTTTGAAGACTGAGTTTATTGATTGTGCAGTGACCGTGACTAGGGTCATTACCCAGTATATACAGTACATCCCGAATTTTTATAAGTGTTAACGAAATGGTTCAGATTTCAGAAGACAGGAAAAGATTGTAAAGAGACAAAAAATGTTGATTGATTTTTAGGGTATTTAAAATAAAATGTGGAAACTATAAGCGGCGTGTCTCAGCCCCATTTAAACGACCCCGGGTACCTTATGACCATCTTGTGAAACCCAAAGTATTCATTTGATAAGCAGCTTTTGTTTTAAGCCTTTCGAAAGTAAAATAGGGGAAGGGGTCGCAAAATGGGCAGGTGGGGGGGTTGAGACAAAAAGTATTTGATGTGGGGGTGATAACAGCTAAAGGTAGCTTAATGTCAGGAAAACTCCAACTAAAAAGATTTAACGTAGACTTTAAAAATCAACCGGTTATATACAAAATCTAAATTTGACGATAGCGAAAAAAGAACACTTGAAGACAATGGTGTAATTCAACCATGAGTGGGGGGGCTGTAGGGGGTAACCGTAATACACTACGGATGACTTTCGATGCTGATGGCAAGAAATAATAAATGTTTTTGGGCGCGTGACTGGCTTAAAATTTTTTTGGGGGGGGACTCGATAAGTTCGACCTAATCCTATTCCCTTGCACACAAACCCCAGAGAGTTCTTTAATGAATCGAGTCTAGAACAGTATTGAAGGGTGAGCTAGGTAAGCTAGAGCGACAAAGCGCATTTTTTTGGGGAATGAAGGGCATTTTTAAAAGAATGCATTAAAGAACATGGGAAAGATTTGTTGCGGTAAAGGAGGATGTTAGGAGAGCCCTAAGGATTCTACATCCGGTTACGGACAGCATAGGGGAATTGGCCGAAAAGAGCAAAATTTGCGCCTTTGTAAAAAAAAATATTTTGTGTCGCCTTTTCATGCTTCCCCCCACCGATGAGTACCCTTTGAATCGGATGAGAAGAAAGACCCCTTTTAGCATATTAAAAAAGGATATGCTTTGGGGGCAAGCCCACCCTCTTGAAATTTCTAGAAGGGAAAAAGTAAGAGAAAAGGGAAGGGGGTAGTGGCCATAGTGGAGCCGACACCAAATACCGGCGCATACCACGCAATGACCATCACAAAAAATTTAGCGGTGATGCGCCCGAGAAGAGAAGGGTATCAGGGATACCCCAAATAATTTAAACCAAAAGACGCCCCCGGCCCCCCAGGCAGTAGACTGCTATAAATGCGGCCGGAGGGGCAATTGCAAAGGGAAATTTTAGACAGCCCCCGGCTGCAACTCGATTCCCCCGAAAGAGGATGTGGATGTGTGGGCCCGCCAGGGCATAGGGGCGGCGGGTTTTGGGGTACCAAAGCCCCCCCCTGTGTCAAGAGGGGGCCGCCATGGGCCGGGGCACCGCAAAGCATTAAAAGTGGGAAAGGGAAAGGGCCCCTTTCAAAAAAAAAAAAAAACGCCAAATTGGTCCCGGGTTTTAAAGGTTTTACCACGCAAGGACCCAAATATTTTTTTTTGAAGGCCGGGAGGGGGGATCAGACGCCAGTATTAGCAGTAATAGAAGTGGACCCAGTCACAGTAATGGAGGAAAAGGGTGTTGAACCCAAAAAGGTAATATGTAAAGAGGAAACCCCAAAAGTTGAGAAGCGATTACAAAAACCCATACCTACAGTAGGAAGGGAAATTTAAATTAAATATAGGTCAGACGATGGAAAAGCAAGAATGTATGAATCTCTAAAGAGATCACCCTACCAACTTTAATTTTAGGCCTTATTAGTTAGGGGAAAAAAGCCGTGATTACCCGGTTTGTACCAACGGAGGTAGAACATGCAATAACCCTTTTTGGGGGTATTCACCTAGAGGTAGGGGGGCCCCTGATGGGGGATAGGTCAATATCCCCCCGGATTTACAGGGAGGAAGGGGAGAAGGAGAAGAAGAAAAAACCCATAAAGGGGAAGGGAGAGGCAGATTTGACATTTTCTCCCCGGCATGAAGGTTTTGTTGAGCTAGAAGCACAAAAGGCTGTACAGAAAGGTTGTTTCGCCAAAAGCAGGAGAAAAAAGGGGGATGTCCTATATCCAGGGGGTAAAGTGCAAAAGGGTAAAAATAAAAATAGGAGTATTTTGTAATACCCTAGCTAACCAAGTCCGAAAATTACATTTTAAATCGGGGCATGGTAGAGGTCAAAAATACCTTGTAGTACAGTAACCCATGCAGAACCCTCTGCTTGGTTGTAGCATTGGGGCAGAGGACGAAAGTAAAAAAAGCACAAAGCAAAAAAAAGTCTAGTAGTGAAAAGAAGGAAAGACTAAGAACAATGCCAAAACAGTTTGGGGACCGGGGAGGCGGGGTTTTGGGTGGGGAAAAAAATTATGGTCGGAAAACGTAATTAAAGAGTTGTGTAGGGGGGGGAAAATTTTTTAGACTAGGGTTTTAAATTTTTTTTCTAGAGAAAAATTTTTCCAACCCCCAATAAACCTAACCTAACCAAAAATTTAAATACCCTAGCAGGGGCTTGCCCCCCCGATAACCTAACCTAACCAAATCTAACCCAAGCTAAAATAACCTAACCAAAACAAACCCATTAATTTGGGTTAGGCTAGGTTAGATTAATTTGGTTAGGTTAGGATAGGTTTTGATTTGGTTTGGGTTGGGTTTTCGGTGGGGCAAGCCCCCGCTTGGGGAGGTTAATTTTGGTTAGGTTAGGTTTATTTTGGTTAGGCAATTTTCTCAGATAAAGGAAAAATTCCCTAGATCTAGGGAATTTTTTCCCCCCCACAGAACTCTTAATTTTCGTGTTTCCCACGAATAATTTGTTTCCCCACCCGAAAACCCCGCATTCCCACAGGCCCCCAAACTTGTTTGGGGGAAGTGGGAGAGTATGGGCAAACACGGAATTTCCCTCTTTTCCCCCCAAGGTATGGTGGTTTTTAAATTTTCTCCCAGAGGAAGAATAGTTACATGATCCGTGACAGGACGTGTGGGCGAATTGTTTTTTTTTAGAGTGGGCGAATTGATTACATGTGGGCAAAATTGATTACAGGGGGCGAAAATGTCTTGGGGCGAAAGAAAAATTGCCTAACCAAATAAACCTAACCTAACCAAAAAAACCCTACCTAGCGGGGGGCTTCCCCCACCGATAACCTAACCTAACCAAATCAAAACCTAAGCAAAACCTAAAATTTAACCTTTCCTCCCCAAACAAATCTAATCAAAACCTAACTAACCAAACCCAAATCAAACCCTAAACTACCCAAAAATCAAACCCTACCTAACAAACCTAAAAAATCAACTAACCCCCGGGGGGGGTTGGGGTTTCTCGACCCAAAACAAAATAACCAAACTCCTAGCTCCTATAGACCCTAGTGGGGCGAAATAAACCCTGGTGAGCGAAAAAACCTGGGGGCGAAAGACTATGGTATGGCGAAATGACCGGTCCCAACCAAAACCAACGTCGGCGAGTTTTCCGTTTTGTGTAGGGCAAAAAAGGAGACGACAGTACCATGCAGGATCATGGGGCAAGGATGGGTAATGTCACCGTGGTTTTGCAATTTGTTTATGGAGGAGTAATAAGAAAATCAAAGCAAAGGTTGGTGTTTGGTATAGACCAAGAGTATTCATTGGCTCGTCAAGAAAAACTTAAACAATGATGTAGCATACTACCAAAGACAACAAAAGGAAATCAAAATAAGGTTTTAATACTACATAACCATGAATATGTACAGCCTACAAAGAGAAATTACGACGATGAAAAAAATTTTAGTTGTTTTTTGGGGGAAATTTTTATTCCAGGTGCCATATTTCCCTGCTCGCTGACACACTAGAGAAGACCTGAGGGGATGGTGATGTGCGAGGGTTTAAACCCGGAAAAAAAAGTCACAGCAGAGTTCAAAAAAGAAGCAAGTGGGAGGGGCACATTTCGTACCCACCAGTTGCTTTCCTTTGACGGGCTCTGTTAGACTCTGTTTTTTGGGTTTTGAAGCCTCTGCACATCAGCCATTACCCCAGGTCTTCTCTATAGTTTGTCAGCGAGAAAAGAGCACAGAAAAAGCACCTGGAATAAACAATTTCGCGCAAAAAACTGAAATTCTTCCCCGCCCTAGTTTTCCCTTGTAGGTCCACCCGGGCGACCCCCCCCTTATCCCCACAATGCACCATGAAAAAAACTGTGACGTATTAGTCTGGGGCCCATATTTTATTTAATTTTTAATTTTTTGGAAAAAAAAAAAAAAAAAAAATTTCGACAGAAACGTTTAAAGATTAATTCAAAACATCAAAAAACATGATTGGAAACAATGATTGGAATGAAAATCAGTCACGGGGTAGTTAGGCGGAGTCATTAGGGAGCTTTAAAAAGAGGCATAAGAAATATAGAAAAACCCCAAATGGTAACGGAGGGAGCGACGCGAGTTCCGTCCTTATATCCCAGGCCCATCCTTGGAGGTGAGGGTTTGGGTACTAATCCTCGGGGGGGGGCGGACCCCCTCGGCGGCTGGGGAATGGGGGCGGGGGGGGGAACACTTGTTTTTGGGACCCTTTCCCTCATTCCCGGTTTTTAGACACGATATTTTTCCTGGACAAGTTTTTTGTGTTTTTTCTGATGGGAACATGAGCAGTGGAACGGCGACACAGGGTTTGGGGGATGTAAATAATAATATAGAAAACTTTTTAAAAAGGTTTCCGGAAAAAAAAATATTCCACTGAAAAAAACAACAATTTTTGGCAGGAAAACATTGTCATGCTCAGAAAAAAAACCGCGCAGTCCTCGTCCCTTTTTGGGCCAAAAGAGATTCCCCCGTCTTGGTACAAAAGGAAGGGAAAAATGTTTCACCCCTGAGGCCCCCGGGGGCCGCCACCCCCCCCCCGCCGCTTAGGCGCTGCGAATGGGGTGACGGGATTTCGTACAAAAGTTTTCGTCCCAGGTTTGAGTATTTTCGTACATACCCGGTGTCGTTTTCCCAAAATCAGTAGTCAAGTTCAACTTGAGCGAGT
>JACEEZ010011615.1:0-54764 GCA_016584305.1 Chionoecetes opilio
GAACCCATTTTTTTCAAATTTGGGTTTAAAAAAAAAAAAAAAACCCAAAAAAACCCCCCCTGGTCAACCCCTTTCCCAAAAATGTGCCTAGCGGTGATTGCGCCACGGGGGGGCGGAACCTATACCAGAACACACACAACACACCAACAGACAGAACGACCACTTTCGCTTAATTTACCATTCCCCCATCACCCCCCCCTATTCCTCCCCCATCACCCCCCCCCCCAATTCACTAAACCATACCCCACACCCATTACCCTCACCCACCCTTTCCCCCAACCCATTACCCACACCTACAAAGGTTTCCCAATTCTGGTACCCACTTTTTTTTTACAATTTTCGCAATAGGCTGTAAAAAAAAAAAAAAAAAAGAAGTGTGGTCATCTCATAATTCGGCTTAAAACCTTCCCCTGGTAACCCCGGTTTCCAAAAATGTGCCATAGGAGGTGATTGCGCAGGGGGGGCGGAACCTATACCAACCACACACACACACAACACACACACCCACCCCAGACAGACAGACGACAGACACACTTTCGTTATATTTCCCATTACCCATCACTCCCCCCCTATTCCCTCCCCCATCACCCATCACCCCCCCACCATTCCTCACCATCCCCCCCCACCCCATTACCCTCACCCCCACCCTTATCACCCATACCATACCCTACATCAAGGTTTCCTCAATTCCCCAACCCCACTTTTTTTTTTCACAATTCTCGAAAAGGCTGCTAAAAAAAAAAAAAAAAAAAAGTGACGGATTATCTCATAAGGGGGGCTTTGACCTTCCCCGGTCAACCTGATTCCAAAAATGTGCCATATGAGGTGTTTCCCCCCCGGGGGGGCGGAACCTATCCACAACACACACACACAACACCACACCACACTGTGTCCATACTTTATTTATAAAAGTTGAGCAAAAATAAATTATATTTATTCTATTTCTATTCTTTTCACACAGACGACACACTTTCGCTTATATTATTATAGATAAAAATTCCATTAATAAAATTTTGTGTTTTTATAGATAATTAATGCTCCATTATAGTAAGTTTTTATGTTTAAAACATTCAAAATGTCACCGAGCGGCAATCGCCTGCCATGGTGAAATTACTGGCCAAGCTTTTTTTTCTAACTTCATTCCCCTTAAGGAAGCTTCAAAAAGCATAGGTTATAAAAATTTTTTGTGCTTAAATTACATGTTTTTTTCATTTGTTTTAATTTTTTGAAAACCTCGTGTTAAAAACCCCGTCTGTATATATATTTTATATTAATATATATATAATTTAAAATATATAATATATATTAATATATTATATATATTTTTAAATATAATATTATTATATATAATTATAAAAATTTTAATATAATATATTATAATTATATATATTTATATATTAAAATTATATATTATTTGGCAATAGGCGTCGTTTTTCCCAAATTTAAATTTACTTTCCATTCTTTAATTTTGCTGAAATTTGAATAAAAGCTTTTTTAGTTTTTCCCAGTTTATTATAATTTGTCGTGAGTGAAAAAAATTAGGGGACTTATTTATTATAATTTTATTTTTCTAAATCTTATGGATTTATTATGAAATTATTTATTAATATTTTGGTAGAAAGCCACTGTTTCGGCACGTCAGGAAAAAAATAATAACATTTTTTTTTTCATAGATTCAAGTTTAATCATGAAAATAATAAAAATAAGGGTGATGCATAAATAAGGGGATAATTAGATAAAAATGAAAAAATAATTCCGGAGCTCTTTAAAGGAACTCATCACTTATTAAAAAATAGCGTCGAAAAGGGGAACATTTGAATCCTGGGTTTAATTGTGCCTTGCTCCTCCTCATACACGGAACATATTTTTAAAAGTCTGCTTTTCCCCATTAATAAAGGGCAGCACTTTCGGGGGTTTTTAGATGTGTGAATCATAAAGTTTATTAAACCAACTCTTTAGCATTATTAACTGCTTTTTAACCAAGAGAGGAAGAGGTGAGGGGAGACGGATATAAAAAATCTTGGGTTTTCTTTAGGGAGAAGGGGAGTGAAAAATACTCCTACTGGAAAGGAAATTTTAGGAAGTTTGGATCTGGTATGAGTTCAAAATTTGGGATTTTTCCTCCCTTTAAAACCCTTCGAGGAGAGTTAGGGGCCCTTTTTATTTTGTAGAGAATGTTTTTCATGTTGCAGGTAAAATGTGCGTGGGGTGGGGGTGGTGGTGGTGTTGCGGGGGGGATGGGGGGGAAGGGATTAGAAGGAGGGAAGATATAAGGGGAAAGGGGGATGGTAATCAGAAAAAGCCGCTTTTTGTTTTTAAAATGTGAGCGAGATGTTTCTGTTTGTTGTTTTCTGATGAAAATTTTTTTTTTTTTTTGTGTGTGTGTGTGGTGTGTGTGTGTGTGTGTTGTGTTGTGTGTGTTGTGTGTCTGTGTGTTTTTGTGTGTGGTTGTGTTGTGTGTGTGTGGTGTGTGGTGGTGTGTGTGTGTTTTGGTGTGTTGTAAGTTTTTTTTTCCATGGGAAAATTATAACATGTAAACATAACAATTTAATAAATTTTGGGAATTTTTGTCGAGCCAAGGCCCCTTGACGATATTTTCATTAAAAAAAAAACAATTAAGCTGAGGAGCATCAAATATACTTTTAAAGTTACATCAGTATACAAGGGAAGAAAAAACAGTTTCATGAACTTTGAAAACTATCTACATTATTTATTTGGTGGTATTTCTAAAAATTTTTTTTTTGCGTGAATAGATTTTTTTTTTTTTTTTTATTTAAATTGGGGAAATACTACCCGAATTAGGGCAGATTTTCAAGTCAGTTGGTAAAGTATTCCATAATTAGGACCAAAATAAAATCTGTTCCTAAAGAGAGTTTTTTCGATAGGGGCGGACAAACTAAATTAACATTATTATTTCTAGTGGTAAAATAGTTTCTGTAAGTTGAAAAGAATTTCCCTTTTGTTTGTAATTTTTTTAAAAAATATAGTAGAAGAAAGCATTTATGGAAAAGGAAAAAATTTTAGAAGCTTTGTTCGGAAAATAATTGGCTCTAAAATAAAATTTTACCTAAATGAAAACATACATTAAAATTTTTTTTGTCTATTTTTTTTTTGCAATGAAGGTGGGCCAAGTACTGCCCATCGACACAAAATATAAAAGGGTAGGGTTTTAACACAAGTGTAGTTAATCTGATCAAGCTTCGATTGGAGGTGATTCGTACCCTTTTTAAAATATGGCCCAGATATTGGGGGTAGTTTGGAAAATATACATTTTTTATCTGCAAGCCCATTTCAAATTTTATCTTATGGACCCCAAAAAATTTTTGTTTTATTTACACTTTTAAAATTTTCACCCTCAAGAACAGTGGAGGGGGTATTGTTTTAAAGGAGGATTTTTTAAAAGAGGATATAGTTAGTTTTTTTGGAAGTATTAAGTTTTTAATTTGTTAGTTTTTTTCCTTGATAATTAATTTGTTCTATAGTTAAAAATTTCTGGTAAAATTTAGTTATCCTTTATCCGCTAAAAGCAATTTGGGGAGGGGGGTATGGAGCGGTTTGAGTCTCCGCTGGGGTTTTTTTCGGTGACCCCTTCGATCCCCAAGAAAAACCAAAAAACCCTTTTTGCACCGTCGAGTGGGCCTAAGAACCCCAATTCCCCGCCTTCAACTTACCTCGATGCGAGTGCATCGGGGACACAGGGGGGCGGCTGACCCCACGGCGTCACTATAAAAAACCCTGCCTGCGCCACCAACGGGGGAGGACCAACCCTCAGAACCCTCAAGTGAACCTCCAGAGCCTACCATCCGAGCCCCCGGGTCACCCCTCCACAGCCTATAGGCACAAATGTAAAAAAAAAAAAAAAAAAAAAAAGTTGGGATCTCAGCAAAAATTTAATTTAACTTGGAACTAGCATTTGCAAAATCATTTATGTAACAAAGAAAAAGTATGGCCTAAATAGATCCTTGGGGGTACTGCTGTGGTTATATTTTTTTAAGAATAATAATTTCCATTTAAATTTTCCTGACTGTACCTATTTCTTAAAGCTTTCAAAAATTTTCAGTGGGACACCTCTAAGCCATTATGTTTTTAAAATATATCCCGCAATATACATGGTTTAAAGAGTCAAAAGCCTTTGATAAGTCCAGAAATTCCCGACTTAAAAATATGGTTATTTTTTCCAAGTACTTGTAAAAACCTTTTGGAATTTATTATTCCGACTCTGTTGAATGTGGCCCGAAAACCATGTTTGGATTTAGAAATAAATGATTATTTTTCTAAGTAAATAATCAAAGGGTTGCAATACTTTTCGAATATTTTGCTGAAAAACTGGTATATGGAAATGGGGCGATAAAATTTTTAATGTCATTATTTACTGCCCGATTTTTTATATTTGGGAAACACTTTGGCCTTTTTTTTGTTTTGTGTTGTGCGTGCGTCGTGCGTGCGGGGGCGTGCGTGCGTGCTGCGTGCGTGCGTGCGTGCGGTTGGTGCGTGCGTGCGTGCGTGGGGCGTGGGCTGGGGCGTGTGGGCGTGCGTGCGTGCGTGCGTGCGTGCGTTGCGTGCGTGGCGGTGCCGTGCGTGCGGGTGCGTGCGTGCGTGCGTGCCGTGCGTGCGGTGCGTGCGTGGGGTGCGGGGCGTGCGTGCGTGGTGCGGGTGCGTGCGTGGGGGTGCGTGCGTGCGTGGGGGTGCGTGGGGCGGTTTCGGTGCGTGCGTGCGTGGTGGTGGTGGTGGGTGTGCGGGGGGGCTGTGTGTGTGTGTGTTTAAATGTAAACCCTTTATCCCTTTTTTTTTCCCTGGGTGTGAGATTTTTGATTCTGTAATTTTAGTGTATGAAAAACAGAGGAAGAGAGAGAGAGAGAGAGAGGGGAAGAAAGAGAGAGAGAGAGAGAGAGGGGAAAAGAGAAAAGCGAGAGCGAGAGCGAGAGCGAGAGAGCGGAGAGGAGAGAGTGTGTGTGTTTGGTGACTTTTTCATTAAAAAAATAACCTAATAAGTGTCATAGTATAATATAAAACAATATAAAATTTAAAAAAATAGTATTGTTTACTCGATTCCTTTGGGACTTCTTACTTACTTACAATACTTATACTTACTTTAAATCAGCACTTTACTTAAACCCGCTCGACCACTTGCAATTACTACCATATTGACATTACCTCTGGGGAGCGAACCCAAATTACCCGTTATCGGAGGGCACACTGGCAACACCCTACCGTCATAGACCTGTATCTTACATGGGTTTTACCCCGTTTTCCTGCAAAAAAACAAGCTTAGAAATGGTAACGCTGCAGCAGGCGCCCCGCACTCCCAGATCCTAGCTTGGGGAGCGAAACCTGGTGCCCATCCCTCAAAAGGCTCCCGGGGATGTCCAAATCACGACAAAAAGGGGTCCTTTCCCCATCCTCCATTCCTCTATCCCGAGTGGTTCCCGGGGAAAATGTTACCCCTTTTCTAAGCTGTTATTTTGCAAGTAACGGGATCAACCCTGTAAATACAGGTCTATAACGTGTAGGGGTGATTGCCAGTGATGCCCTCCTGATAGGCAGGTAACTTGGTTCGCTACCCAGAGGTATATATCAATATGGTAGTAATTGCAAGTGGTCGAGCGGGTTTAAGTATGGCTTGCTGATTTAAGTAACGTATAAGTATTGTAAGTAAGTAAAGTAAGTGCCAAGGAATCGAGTGAGACAATACTATTATTATATATATATATATATTATATATATATATTATATATATATATGTATTATATATATACTATGTACATTTATAAGCTTATGTTTATAATATAAAGTCACGGGTTCTTTGCAAAGGGCCAAGGAAACTTAAGTCTTAATAGACAGGCCAGAACAATCGTGACTAGTACTCACTCACTCACAGGTGAGTGAGCACACACTCAGACTCTCATGGAGTCTTAGCATAGGAGCGCCAGGTATCACGTCTTCTGCCTTTCCGGCCCTCCGCCGCGTCTTATAAAGGAAAGGTTTCTTTCTTGAACAGTTGTTTATACAGGAACTGCTGAGTGCGTGGAATGAGAAGGTCCGTTCGCTGTTCACACGGCGATGACGCAAACACACCCAACGTAAATTGTGTCTGTCCCTGTGTGCATTGCTTATCATCTAAGATAAGTGGCAATTAACCACAGGCACACACAAAACACTGACTATGCATTCTCAAGAATGCAAGCAGCAGCGGAACAACACAATTATGTCAATGTCAACATTATCAAGGAGGTAGTGTCTGTCCGAGCAACACAATAACAGCTGTGTTGCTGAAAGAGGCAGGACACACGTACATACACCTCCAACATCAATACATGCTGCTAACATATGTTTCATCATACACATACTACATATAATATATCCTGTGCCATAACATCGCTCGGTCAACTACCCGATCGCGTCCTCGCGATGGTTTAGAGACAGATACCTAACCTATGTTACAACATTGTGTACTAAAGATTCTCGTTGTTGCAGGCAACGCTCCTAAAAAATGCCTATACAAGGTGAGGGCTTCCATGACAATATAGCAAAGAGGAATCACAATAATAATGGTTGGTATAACAAAAGTAATGCTATAAGGATAATGCATATAAATATAGTGGTAGAGTCCTTTACAGCATTATTCAAATCTGAGCAATTAGAAAACAAAATGAACTCAAAGGCTGTGTTAAAAGGACTGTTAAAATCCCTGCAAATTCATTAAAAAGTGCGTTGTGAAACTCTACTGCGTTGTCACCTAATAATACTCGAGATTATGAGCAAGGACAAAATACAGTAGATAGGCCCTGATAGATTCGGGGAGTTCGGTAGCGGAGTGGTTAGCGTCTCCGACCGCCGTTCTCGGTGACCCGAGTTCGATCCCCGAAGAAACCCAAAACCTTTCTGCACCGTCGAGTGGCCTAAGAACACCCACATGCCCTGCCCATCAACTCTACCTTCGATTGCGAGTGCATCGGAGGACACAGGGGGGCGGCATGAGCTTCTAATCACAGGCGCCACTATAAGAATCCTGCCTGCGCCACTACGGGCGAAGATCAACCATCATCAGAACCCTCAAGTGAACCTCCAGAGCCTAACATCCGAGACCTGGGTCACCACTGCCTACAGGCGCTATAGGCACAAATGTAAAAAAAAAAAAAAAAAAAAAAAAAAAATATATATTATATATATATATATATATATATATATATATATATATATATATATATATATATTTGCATATCAGAGAGTAATGTATATATTAATAATTTTCTGAGAAGTGATAAGAGCTGCCTTCAGCTAGAATAGTATTCTAAACAATAAAAATGTGCATAATGGCGCCGTCACACCATGACGATTAGGCCAGCGCACCCCCAGCGTTTTGTAATTCTTGGGGAAACGTTGGTAAACGTCCATGATCGTTTTCCCATCGTTAGGCATGCGTTTGTAACATTATGCGGTTGTCGGCGAACGCAGAGACACGCTGGGGTCGGATTTTTTTTTTTAACATGCACAAAACTTTTTTCCCGGTCCAACGTTTGAGCAGAAACGTTGTGAAACGTTCACAGAACTTTATATAAACCCTATGAAATCGTTAACTTCGTTAGGCTATCTTTCCTCAGGCGTTTGGTGTTCGTTCGTAAACGTTGACATTCGTTCGTTTTTTACGTAGCGTGTTACAAGCGTGTCACTGGCGCATTGCCAGCGTTCAAAGAACGTCTTTAAAGCGATTGTATAGCGTGTTGGTGGCGATTGTAAACGTCTATGGACGTCCACAAAACGCACTCAGCGAAGCCATAGCGTTAGCAAACCGTCCTTAGAACGTGTAGGTATAGTTGGGATAGCGTTAGGCGTGATGTCAACGCTTCTGGGTATATATAAAGGGCTGAGCTGCTCAGTTAGTAGTCTCCGTGGTGTGCATGTCGACCATGGAGGATGCAGAGTGGCTTCGTCGGACCTACCTGCTTGCCATAGCCCAGCATGAAGTCAACGTGTTCAAGCTGAACATTGCCCAGCCCGTATGGGGTTGTCGGAGATGGAGAAGAGGACAGCGTAAACGACAGTTCTGGACGAGAGCCTGGATCCTGAGGCGGTGGTAGTTCGGTCTGTATGACCAGCTTATGGCCGAGCTGCGGCGGGAGGACCCCAAGTCTTTCAGGAATTTCATGCGCATGCCGCCTGAGATGTTTGACGAGATACACGAGCGTGTCAGAGGAAGGATCACCAAGCAGCACACGTGGTTCAGGGAGCCCCTCGAGCCTGGGCTGCACCTGGCCGTCACCCTCCGTCATCTGGCGTCTGTATCCAAGTTTACTGACATGAAGTTTGGGTGGAGAGTTCCGGCAAACACGATATCCGTCGTCGTCCGTGAGGTCTGCAGGGCGATCTTCGACGAGTACCTTGATGAAGTGATGACACCCCCCACCACTCCTGAAGGCTGGTGTCCGATTGCTGAGCAGTTCCTGAAGAGGTGGAACTTTCCCCACTCCTGCGGCGCCCTTGACGGAAAGCACGTTGCCTGTAGATGCCCTAGACTGCAGAGGTTTGAGATGACATTGAACCAGCGTCCTTTTATACCCTGTGGAGTGACTCCATGAGAGCGCCCACAAAACGTCAGGCGATCGTTACTCAGTCGTTGTGCGCGTTCATAAATCGCCATGCAAACGTTAGTTTAACGTTAGTCGAACGCATGGACACGCTGATATATTTTAAGCAGGCGTCAAAAAAACTTTACCCAAACGCCCCAAAAAGGGCTAAAAAAAACCTTTTTCACTTTTCTTTGGTTTTCCTTTTGGGAAACACTTTCCATTGTCGTTTTCTACGTTCAAGATCGGGAAATTTAAAAACGGGGTTGGGGAAGTTGCCAAACTTTTTGGTAAAAATTTAAAAAAAAACGTTTGGGCGTGCGTTTGGCCTAATCTTTTCAGGGGTTTTTGGGGACGGCCCCCAAGGGATCCCCAAGGGGACAGTAATTCCCTTTGACAGGGGCCCGCCTTGGCCTGGCTGCAAAAATTATTAATAGTTTTTGGGGTTTAAAATTTACCCTTTTACATAGGAAAAAAAAGGGGACTCCCGGGCCAGAAAAACCGGGGTTTTTAAAATAGCACCAGGGGCCTAAGGGAAAGTTCCAGGGCAGGGGAAAAAATAATATCTCCCCCAAAAGGGGTTTGGGGTTTAAAATTTTAAAAACACTGGTTAGTAAAGGGGGGAAAAAACTGATTTAAACAGTATGGCTATTATAAATGTTTCTACTGGAGGTACTGGGAGTGATTATTTTTTCATCTGTCTTTTAAAGATTTTAATTCCCTAAAGGGAAAGGGTTTTAAACTTCCCTGTACTGTCTTACCTGTTTCCCTCGGGGGGCTGGGGAGTTTATAAGTTATACCCCCTTTAGCATTTTTTGCCTGGGTTTGAATAATTCACTCACATTCTAAACTTTGCAAAAAGGAATCAAAAAAATTTTTCAAAAGTAAAACTTAAATTTAAAGTTAAATAATATCACCCATTTCCGGGGCCTGTAAGGAAATTTCAAAAAGGGGAGAAAAAAAATTTATATTGTAAATAGGGTTTGAATGAAAGGGAAAATTCAAATTTTAAAAATTACAAAAAAAATTTTTAAAAATTTAATAGGGGTAAAAAAATTTTAAAAAAGCTTTTTACAAATAAAAAAAAACAAACAAGTTAATTAAAAAAAACCCCCTTCAAAAGGCTATTAAAGCAAAAATACTGTGAAAGTTACTCTATTTTTACCCGTGTTATGTAAACAAAATGGCGTAAATTTAAAATACATCTCATGTAATGTCGGGAACGATGTGCTTGGACTCACTAAAAAATCTTTTAATGTCCCACGCCAAGTTTCACTCGTACAAACAGAGTCAAACGTCAATAAGGGGGGTTCCTCCAAGGGGGGGTTTTAACGCGAGGGGGGGCAAAAAAGTGGGCCCTGTTTTTCGGGTTGTGGGGCGCAGGGTGCCCTTGGGGCCGTGTGGGCGGTTTGGTTGAGTGTGGAAGGGGCAGGGGATGCAAAAGCGCGTACCGTCTTCATGATTAAAAACCCTTCAAGGGCTTGTCCTTTCGTCCGTCACCCCCAAAAAAAAACCTTTTTAAAAAAAACATTGTCCTCTTGATTTCAGCGGGGAAACCCAATTCAATTTTTTGCCAAAGGGGAGTTAAAAGTAGCCTCCTGACTCTATTTTTACAAAGCAGTGAGGGGTTTTTAAGGGGGGGAAAATGTGGATGAAAAGGTTTAACGATGAAGGGAAACGGCCCGAAAACGCTCTTTCTGAGGTCGTGGGGGGTCAGTGATGACAAAAAAGCATAAAACAAAATCTTTCCCCTCACTGTGGGCCCCCCCGTCCGCTTAAACTCTATTGCTTTGCCACCTGTTTTAGTGGTTAAATTCCCCCAAAACAAACGTCCTCCCCCTTAAAGGGTTTTTATATGTTTTCTCGTCCTTTCATGAAGGCACCCCCTTATTTCTAAATAATCTTTATACCCCCTGCCGTCCAAAATTTTATTATGACCCTATTTTTACCGCTGCTGGCCCCAAATTTTTTACCCATTTTTTAGTTGTTTTTTGTCTTCTGATTTAAATAAAGAAAGTATTTTTAAATTAAAAATAAAGTTTAAATGCCCAAAGAATTTGAGGGGGAAAAATTTCTATTTTATTAAAATATATATTGGGGGTTTATATAACTAAAGTACACTTTTAAAGGGGGTTACCTACGGGAAAAAGAAAATTGGAGGGGTTATGTTTTCCCCCCCGATCTGTCTGCCTTCTTCTGTTTGTTATTTTAAAAGAATTTCTCAAAAAGGGTTTTGAAAATATTTTGGGCCAAAACTCGGTATCCCAAATTTTATTTGGTAAAGAAAAAAACTGATTTAATTTTGGATTGGGAAAAAATTTTTGGGGGCAAAAATGTTGCCCCGGCAAACCCCAAATTTAGGACAAAAAGGGGGGACGTTTGGGTCATACTGGGGTGGGAAAATATTATAATTATATTATATATATATATATTTTTTATATATATATATATATATATATTATATATATAATTTTAAATATAGATATATATAAAAAAATAAAGTTTTTTTTTTTTTTTTTTTTAAATTAAACACAAAAATGTTCCATGTCAACCCTTGATGAAATTTCTTTTTGGCGGAGATATGGGCTCAATGAGTGCCCCCCCCCCCTCTAGGGGTTTTTTAATGTAAAGGGCACGGGTTTTTTGCCCAAAGGGGCCCAAAGAAACTTAAGGTTTTTAATTTAAAAGGCCAGAACGTTAAAATCGTGACAAGTAATCACTCATCACAGGTTTAGGGGAGCACACACTCGGGACTTTTCATGGGTCTTATTTTAAAGGGTCGCAGGTATCCGGTTTCCCCCTTTCTGCCCTTTCCGGGCCCCTTTCCGGGGGTCTTATAAAGGAAAAGGTTTTTTTTTCTTGAAAAAAGGTTTTTTATACCCGGAACTGCTGAGTGCCCCGGGAAAGGGGAAGGGCCGCTCGCTGTTCAAAACCCGGGGGATGACGCAAAAAAAAACCCAAAAAGGGTTTGTTTGGGTCTGGGCCCGTGTGCATTGCTTATAATTTTAAGGGTAAGAGGCAATTAAAACCAAAAAGGGACACACAAAACCCCTGACTATGCATTCTTTAAAAAATGCAAAACAAACAGCGGGGGGGGAAAAAACACAATTTGGTTCCCAAAGCAACATTTCAAGGGGGTAGGGTCTGGCCGAGCAAAAACAATAAAAAACTGGGGTTGCTGAAAGAGGGGAGGGCACCCCGTAAAAATTTCAACCCCCAAAAAAATACATGTGCTAACATATGGTTTTTATCATACACATACACAATTACTATATCCCAATTTCCCTAAAACCCCAGCTCATTTCCCGGCTACCTTTCCCAAAACAGGGGCCTTACGGGTGGTGACAATGGCCCCCACTTCCAGCCCCCCAAACCCCTCCACGCCAGCGTCCCCGCGGGGAAACGAACGCGGGCCCTTCTGGGGGTCTTTTTTAATGACAAATTTTTCCCGCTCATTTTCCTGTGGCCAAAATTTTAAAGCTGATAAAGGGAAAACCCCGGACTTCACCTGCGACAGGGTTTACTGGCAGGGCCCATGTGCCCCCAAACAAAAAATGGCAATTTGGAAAAACATTTGTCACCTGGATGGCGATGGCAGGTTTTGCCTGGCCCCAGACAAAAACCAAAAGGGACTCATTTTCTCCCCCCATGCAAAAAGGGGGGCACCAAAACCCGCCCGGGACAGGATATACAGCTTGAGGGCAGATCACTTCCGGGTTCAGAGACCATCTCCATCCTTGGGGGGGAGTTTTGGGGCCCCGGGGGGCCCGAAACCTTTACCAGTCATTTCCCGGGGGGGAATTGTTTTAAAACCTCGGGTTGGGGGACCCCAGCCCGGGGTTTTTGGGGGCATCTCCCCCCTTTTTTGGTGCCAGAGGGTTTAGGTTTTTGTACAAGGCACAGGACGTCCCCCATGGAATCTCCCCCCTAGTATGGTCTTTCTCCCCCCCTCTTTCCTGGCCCCCTAGACCCCCTGTTTCAAAAGAAGGGGGCCCTCGACTGGATTTAAAGGCCCAAACCCTTTTCCCCCCCTCGGGCCTGGGCTCCTTCCAACCTTTCCCGGGGCCCCCCAGGGAAGTGGCAGGTTTTCGTGTCATTTCACAAAACACTAAAAAAAACCCCCACGTCACCCCCTGGCCCCGGGCCCTTTCCCCGTCTGAGGGCCCCAAAGATGCCTGTTTTCTTTTCCCCATTCTTGCTTTGTTTTTACAACCCCCACTGAGGGCCCTTCTCTAAAGATTTCAAAAACCAAGGGGGAAAGGCAATCCCCATCCCCCCTGCTGCTAGCTTTTTCAAGGGAAACTTTGTTCCCCCGGACCTTCAGAGGGGGGGGGGAGCTTTTTCCCGGTATGTGTATCCAACTGAAAAGTGGAAACCTTTTGAAAGATGCACCCCCAATTTTTTTCCGCAGTAAAAACACGAAAACTTTCTCTTGAAGAACTTTGTCCACATTCACGCCGGACTCTCTTATCTGACCCACTGTGCTTTCATTTCCCCAGTCTCTTCAAGTTTCCTCTTTCTGCTCTGTCCAACATTCTTTTGATTATACTTGGCTCTGCAGTTTTTTGTGCCTTTTGCTCCTTGCTTTGAAGTGGGATGAGAATTCCAGAACCCCATCATCGAAGTTTCAAACGTTCAGAGAAGAGGGAAAAGGCACCCTACTCTTTGGAAACACAATAAATGAGTTTCTATCGAAGCGTAGCCTTGTGATGTAGGATTGATAAGGTCTTCATTGCTTTTTGTTTGGCAGAAGATGCACGATTTCCAGTCTGTTGGTCTACATGCGGAACTTGCCATTTTCGGTCTCTGGAGTTCTCAGTCTCAGTCTCAGTCAAGTCTCAGTCTGAAACAGAGAAAAAACAAAATGTTAGATATTTTTGCAAAGATATCTTTCATATTAAGCACGAATAGCATAGTTTTCATAGAAAGTCATATCATGGATATCATTTTTTCCCACAATCAACTTATTATATTTTTTTAAAGCCGTTTTCGCACATTTCGAGATATAAATGTCAAAATTTTCAAATTTTCGAAAGTTTCCCCTTTTTGAACACTTTCTGCAGTCAGAATTAATTCTGTTTTAACTATTTTACAATAAGGAGTGCATATTTTGAACCTGACATTTATCAAAAGTACGAGTTATTGTTTTCCAGTACTCGCGATATAGTGCTAAGTTGACAAGTAAGCAATATTTTTTTAAGGAGGGTCAATTTGCTTGCCCCCCGTGATTTTGGCATGCTGTAGGTGTCTTCTAATCACACACAAAGGGACAGAATTGTTTCCAACCGTGAACAATTGGTACGGCTAGGCCCCCCACTAATAGGCATAGGTGAAAAAGAAGAAAAGAAAAAAAAAAAAAAAAAACAAATAGTCTTTGCCACTGCCGAGTTATATCAAATTCCGGGGTTATACCCGTACCGAGTATAAGGCTTTTTACTGTACCAGTGATTCTCAAACTGTGCGCCGCGGCACACTTGTGGCGCCGGGGAACCCCTAGGTGCGCCGCGTAAATTTTTCATAGATATGGTATTTGCTTTTTGAGGTCGCAGTTTTTGTTTTTTATTTTGAAGATGGAAAAATCGAAAATGAATGATTTAAATATGAACTAGGAGTGATGCAAGGTCCTTTTAATAATTTTAAAAGACTTTGGGAGATGATAAAGAAAGAAAGAAAAGAGAAAAAATAAATAAGTTTTTCAGTTAAAAAAAAAAAATTTTCCCGTTCCACCACAATACTGTTAAACGGTAGTACACTACTGTACCAGTCTGAGCCGCACCTGGGGTGTTACTGAGCCCAATTTTATATTTTTTCACGCGTTCTTGTAAATTTTTTTTTAGCGACATAAAAAAGGGAAAAAGGGAGATGAAAAAACGATGATACTATACATAGGTTTTATGCAATTTTGATGTTTGACGTGATTTACGTAAAACCCGATCGAAAATAACATGTTTTTTTGGCAAACCTGGGAGAGCTTTTGGTAGGCACCCGGTGGCAGGTAGCCGTGAGCCTCAGTAAGTATCGCTTTTGGGGTTTTAATGAGGCCAAGTTAAAAAAGGGTAAGTACCTCTTTAAAAAGCAAAAGTTACGAAGGAAATTTGGGGTGAAGTCGCTTTTGATCATAAATCAAACAAAAATGTGTCGAGGCACCGAAGGGGAATAACAGTAATAATTTGAAAGTGAGCCCTCCGTCCAGACCCTAGTGGGGAAAAGTAAAGAAAGTGAGTGACAGTTAAAAATGAGCTAGTCGTACGGGCCCCTGCTGGCAAAGTGAAGTGACATTTTGAAAGTGATGTAGTCTGCAGGCCGAGGGGCAAGAGAAGTGACAATGAAAGTGATTTGTCATCCGGGTTGACGGGGTAAAAAACGACGAAAGTGCCAGCAAAAGAACCCCAGAAAGTCATTTCGCCTGATAACACATTATTTTGGATTGGGTTCATTTGCTGTATGATAAAAAATGGCCCAAAGCCAAAATGTTTTTTTGCGGCTTTTGAGTATCAAATGAATCAACCCCTATGAAAATAAAAGAGACATTTAACAACAAAACAAATCACCTCTCTCAGAACCCTATAGATTATTTAAAAAAAAACCCTTTGAAAAAAAACAAACAAAAAAGGGTTTGGGATTTGAAAAAAAGGGTGAAGGGGGCAGAAAAGGCACAAAAGAAAGCTTTTAGGGCAAGCATACAGCAAAAAAAATGAAACCCCTTAAAATTCGAGAAAATTCCTTCCACTTGCGTGCTGGGGTGAAAACTTTGTTTTGGATGGGGTAAAAAAGGAAGGAAAAAAATTCACCTCTCCGACGACAGATTGGTAGAGAATCAAGGACATGTCGTCTGATATTGAAAAAAGTGTGTGTGAACTCGTGAAAGGAAAAAATGTAGTTTCAAGGAGAATCACAGACTTGGGGAATGCTCATTTACTATGTTATACGTTTTTTGCTGATAACAAATAACTAAACTTTTTTTGTCTGCAAAGAATGGTGCAAACCACAGGACAGGAGATATTTTCTACAATGGCAGAATACTTTTAAAGAGGACTTGACATGGAAATTATGTTAGGAATTTTCACAGAGGGGTGTCCATCCTGGTGGGATCGGGAAAAGGGTTTTTTGTCCTTTTCAAGAAGGGGAACCCAATTTTTATTTCTACCCATGTTTCTTGCACCGTGAAGCTCTTGTTTCTAAAACCTCGGGGAAAATTTAAAAATTTTTTTCTTGATGATTTGTGAAAATGGTAAATTTCTAAAAAACAGACCAAAGCAGTCAAGAATTTTCCTTCTTTTTGAAAAATGGACTCCTCACGAAGGTCTTCTCCCCCAACAGAAGTCCGGGGGTTTCAAAAGGAAAGTGTTTTCCCGGGGGCATGCCGAGAGAGGAAATGCTCCTTTTCTTACCCTTGAGGAAAAACGAATTGCGAATTACTTTCTGAGAAATTTGGAGTGCAAAATTTTGCTATTGGCAGACAATTTTAACATCTAACAAGGTTAATGCAAGTATCAAGGAAGAAATGAAAATATGATAACATCTTCTGACAAAAGGAAAGCCTTGTAGAAAAATTGGTCTGGAAAGAAAGGGTGAGTGAAGGCAAGATTTAATGTTTAAAAACTGCGAAGCTAAATAAAGACATTGTTCCCCCATTTAAACAGCACCTGAAAGCCTAGGAAGGGAAAATAGAAAAAAAATTTCCCAAAAAATCTTTCAAAAATTATGCTGGCTGATAATTCCATTCGTTTACGATTCCCCTTTAGCAGGCCAAACTTAGATCCCTTTAAGAGAGGAAATAATCAACATCCGTAATGACCGCCACTAAAAAGCAATATATATTGACTTAGAAAAACTTCTGGGTTCAAATGGAAAAAAGAAACCCACATATATCCCAAAAAGGGGCCCGAAAATACTCTTTCAATTTTCAAACCCCATTTGTGGAAGGGTTTTCAGCCCCCACAAAATAAAAACAAGAAAAGGGAAAAATTTCTGGCGTTGAAGAGGAAATGATTGTCTGTAACTGCCCTCCTAACTAGAGCGGTTTGCAACTCCAGGCGGCACACGTGTCCCCCTGATCAGGATGTTTGTTGAACAGTAGTCTTTTACACATTATTTCCCCATGTCCATTCCGTATATAATTTTATATATTATAAATATATATATATATATATTATTATATATATTAATATAATATAAATAATATATATATATTATAATATATATTATATATATATAAATAATTATATATTATATTTTAAAATATATATAAAGGGGGCTGCGCCGCCCAAGTCCAAGAATAATTTGTGCGCCCCGCCGTGAAATTTGAGAACCTTTGTCTATAACTGGACCCCGGCTAACTGAAAAATAGGGGGGCATTCTTTTAAGATTTTAAAAGAACAAATTGAATTAGCAGATATCGCAAACCTTTTTTTAAGAAAAGGATTGTAAAAATTGAAGGGATTACACCAGATTTTCTGGCCCCTAGTGATCCCCCAGAGAAAATAGCCCCTTTGGGTACTTACAATTTTTAAATCAGTTCTATTTTGGGGCTAGTATTCGCCCTTTTTCCCTTTAAAGACTCTTTAAAACATTTAAATAAAAAAAAAGAAAATAAAAAGAGAAGTAAACTTGCTCAAGAACCTCTATATATGGACAATATCCAGGGCACCATTAATGATAAATTATCTCAAGAAGGCGTTTGACTCAGTGCATCGTGAGTCACTCGGGGATCTTCTGCGACTTCGAGGGATTCCTGCAAAAAACTATTGGTTTGATAACTGGTCTGTATTCGGGGACTGAGAGTGCTGTGAAGTATGAGGCAGGTGTATCCGGCTTCTTTCCTGTGAATACAGGAGTGAGGCAAGGGTGCGTCCTTGCCCCATCACTTTTCAACGTTTGTATGGAGGGGTATTGGACAAGGTTGTAGATAAAAGTGATTGTGGAGCATCCGTTGGCAACACCAAGATCACTGATCTTGTTTTTGCCCATGATGCGTAATCTTTGCTGAGGCGCTGGGGGTCCTGGTGATGGCTCTCGAGGCGCTGCACGAGGAGGCAAAGCCTTTGGGACTTGAGGTCTCCCGGCTCAAGACCAAGGGCCAGGTGTTTGGGGGACTTACTAGATGAAGCAGTACAGTCTGTTCATGGTGTGGCGAGGACATAGAGATCTTGGAAAGTGTTACAACCTTGGTAGCGCAGTCCATAATGACGGGGGTCACGTCAAGAAGTCTTACGGCGGATTGGCATAGCCCACGGTGTTATGGACTCGCTCAGCGGGAGTATTTGGCGTTGTCGGTACCTGTGCAGGAGGACAAAGATCCGGATTTCAAACGCTTGTGATCCCCGTCTTACTCTATGGTTGTGGGACATGGACACTAAATATTGGGCTTGAAGAGACGATTCAATGCCTTTGGTAATAAGTGTCTTCGCAGAAGCAGGGTTCGCTGGGAGATTACGTGTCAAATCAGCGATTGCACCGTGGGGACTGAATCGAGGCCTATTACCTGCATAGTCCGTCAGCGCCAAACTTCGGCTTTTATGGGCATGTGGCACGCTACCCTAAACCGATCCTTCCCATCGGGTTGTATCTGTAAGAGACAATCCGGCTTTGGAGGAGGCGAAGGGGGCGCCCACAAGGCTCAGGGCTGGGCAAGTTGATGTTTTCTTGTCGAGAGTTGCTTGGTATGGGAAAGGACCTGCATGGGAACTCGCGCGGGGTGACCCTCGGGAGGGGCGTCGTAGGGTGGGCAGGCGACGCGCCCCCCGGCGTATCCCCCCAATGATGGATTGTTTAAATGATGAAAATTTCCCTTACTAAAAATGTATGATGTAGCCAACAAGGTCTTAAAACTCGGCTAATATGCCACCTCAAGAATGGGCTACCAATTCACCACTCTTGAATGCAAAACTTGCCGTCTGGCCCAAGTGAAAACATTAAGGTGTTTGGGTCTGCAATGGGACTCTAAAAATTGACTCACTTGCTATTAAAGATGTAGAATGGGGATCATTTAAATAGCAAGAGGTCCTTGCAAAGTAATGTTAGTAAAATTTATGACCGTTTGGGGCTAATTATCCTCTAACCATACCCTTGAAATTATTAGTTCAGGAAGTTTGGACTAAAAAACTTGATTGGGATGAGGAACTTCCCGGGGAAATAATTAATTTTGGGAAACCTTATCCCATGAGTGCCAAGAGCTCTCAAAAATAATTTCCCGGGAAACCATGATGGGGGGAAAATTTAACTATGATTTGCACTTATTTACAGATGCATCCCCTAAGGCCTATGGGGTGTCTTTAAAAGGGAGGTCCCGTTATACGAGCATTCGATATACAGAATCCATGATACGAGATGTGTAAATTAGGGTTCATTCTCAATATACGAGATCAAAAATCCAATGTTTACGACATTCAAACTGGGGTGGTAAAATTACCAAGTTATTTACTAAAGTAAATTACAAGTTATTTACTAAAATTATAAAATCATTTACTGACTACGTATAGATATATGATTTTACCTAAGGTTGTACGATAATAATCAATCTGAAAATATGAAAATTCTGGTGGCACGACTTGAAAAATGTCCTTTTTTTTTTTTTTTTTATTGATGGGTCCTGGAACCGAACCTATTTTTACCATTGGTTATGTGTTTCGTTATACGAGATTTCGCTTAACGAGTATGTCAGATGGAACCAAACTGCTCGTATCTTCGGACCTCCCTGTATATGTTACTGATTATAATTCTGAACCCCAGCTATTGATGTCCAAAGCAAGAGTAGCCCCACTAAAATCAAGAACTTAACCTCAGTTGGAGCTAACTGCAATTTATTTAGGAGCAAAATTAAGTAAATATGAAAAAGAAACTTTGCACTCCATAACTTTTAAAAGAACATTCCTTTGGTCAGACAGCAAAGTACCCATTAAAAGGGTGATTAATAACAAAAGCAATATAGTCTTTTTTAGGAATAGGAAAGAGAATAGATCAGTTAAGTACAGGCTGTAAATTTCATCACTTGGCCACTGAGGATAATCCAGGGGACTTGCTAACCAGAGGTTTTAAAGAAATCTAAATTCATAGATTCTAGTTTGTGGAGGAAGGGCCCTATTTGGTTAAATTGTGAGGAAACCGGCCTACTCAGAAATTGAAACTAGCGTCAAATAGAACAATAAGGGGGGAAAGAAGTTAAGGATGAACCCTTGGTGGATCCTACGAAATTTTCTTTTTGGGAAAACAAATTATTAAAAGTAACAAAGTTGGTTTTTAAAATACATAGAGAAAATTAAAGGGGAAAAACAAGAGCATAAATTTAATGAACCCCAAAAGTATTGGATATCTATGAAACAGAAAGAGTGCTATGCTGAGGCCTTGAGACATCTAAAAAACCCCCTTGAAACACCCAATGCCAGACATAGTAAAAGTCTAAATCTTTTTCTGAATGAAGTTTCCTTGAGGTGTCAGGGCAGAATTGATCAGGCAAATTTCCTTATCACACTAAATTCCCTCTGTTACTGCCCAGAGCCACCACATCATAAACTTATAATCATAGTATTACTTAGATACTAAGCATGGTGGGCTGCAAGACACAATATGTAAATTAAGAGAAAATTTCTAAATTTCCCCAAGGCTAGGCAGACCATCAAGCCCGTGCTAAAATCCTGTTACATATGCAAAAGGTTCGAAGGATCAAATTTTTCATTTGGGTGGGAAATAAATTGATAGGATGACTTAAATGGTTACACTCCAAAATAAAAATTTAAAAACACTGGTGCTTGAATTAAAACTCACAACTGAAAAGAGAATGAATTAAGGGACAACTAGAAATTAAACTAACTACCACTAAAATTTTTACCTGGTGGTAGGGGGCTGTCAAACTAATGCCCACCAAGCAAAACCCTTATATTGAGATCCAATAAGCTAGGAGAACTGTATGGGTTAACTGCCAGACCTCCTGAAAGAGTGTGTACTTAGCTGGTGACATCTTAGATGTTGAAGATTGAAGACAATATTGGGAGGCAGACGAAACCTTCTCGATGGTACAAGCGACACTGGACAGGGATATTTGGGTATAGTAACCCATGCTCTCCATGAATACTATTTACAAATATTTACACGAGAACACAACGAGGTGTCTCTAAATGTGGATATGGAGCAAAGGGGCGATGATCTTCCCCCTTCGGTGGTCGGTGAATAAAGAGCCGAGTCGTTGTGTCCCCTGGTCGTCGGTTCGCTCCAAAGATATACGAGACCAAATCAATTTCCCAATAAATTTTATTACCCCATGCTTACAATTATTTAATTTTAGTAATATTCTGAAATTTTCTCGGAGAAATGTTAATTTCCGTCATTACTTACTCATATGTATTTTCTGCATTTATACATTTACATGTAAATATCAAGTAAAATTCCACATGATGAAGGGTTTTAACATATTCTGAAGGGAATGAATGAAAGGGTTTCGACGGGACTGACTTGGAAGGTTCGGGCGATGCACCATGTTGGAAGTTTAAAAGGTGTCGTCGAAAACACAAACTGTCGAAACCCTTTCCGTTACCGACAGGAGAAAAGATAGGGGTAAAGAAGGATTCTTCAGAATTACCGTTTTTACCGTTGCGAGTGAGAGCCGAAACCCCTGGGTTTGGGCGTGGGGGTTGGTGGTGTTGTTTTTGGGCTGCCAGTAGGAACCCTAGGAGCTCTGGTGGTGATGTCCTGCCAGCTATCACAGGCGGCTGACCTGTCTCCTTGAGGAAGGCAGAGGTGAGGCGGAGGACAGCGTGTTGTGGTGGACGCCAGCAGGTCAAAGGTGGTGACGTTCAGGGCGTGGTGGTGGGCGTGGACACAGCAGCAGCAAGTGTTGGGGAGGGGAGGATCCTGCACCAGGGGCAGGACACAGACGCAGGCGGTGCAGGCCAATGGAACCCCAAGGCGAATGTGGCCTTACCTTACCTTGTTTATCAAGAGTCTGGCCTTACCCAAAAGGCACTCCCGTACGGGCTACTTAGCTCATTTTCCCGTCTTTGTTGTGTCGCATCCTTTATTTCTCTTGGGGAGATCTGTACTTTACAACCAATACTCCAAACTCCATTTTCTTTTCCCCGCCCAACAAGCCTGCTGGGGCACTGTGGGAATCGGGGGTTTTGGGTGGGGGAGGTAAATTTAACTGTTTCATGATCCTCACAAACACATAACCTTTCAAACCTTAACTAGACCCGTAAAACTGCAGTTTGATACAATTATGGACATTGGTTACGTAACCTGAACTAACCTGGACATTAGTTGTGTAACCTAATCTAACTGGAGGGGGGGGGGCTTACAGCCCCCTCGGACCCCACTTATGTTATTATTCATTTCCGACGGCTGATGTAGGGGTTAGAAATACTGCAAATGGACAAAATCTACAAGTTGGGACGGTTATAACTACGTTTCCTTGTATTAAACTGCAGTAAACCCCTAAACCTAACTAAATCGGACATTGCAACCTCGTACCAAGGAACACTCCAAACAAATAAATGGTCAGCAGAAAATTACCTGCATTGTAGTGATAAAACTTGAGAAAGCAGAGATCGTGGGTGACACACCCTCCCCTGACGGCCCCAGGCTGTTGCCACGTCACGAAACGTGCTTTGCTCTGATTGGCTATCACCCCCTCCATCGTTGTGCACAGGCGCCAAATCAAAGGGGTCACACCGGTGCGCATAAATAGGTAGCGCTTCGAAATAAGTAGGCCTTACCTCACACATCTGCCGTTCCTTACGTATTTACTACAAAAAAACTCTTTTTTAAGTGATTAATCAGGACGTGTGTGGTACTGTGGTTGCTGGAGGTACTGAAGAAGACAGGAAGAAGATGTTGCCGTATAACACTGTCACACAACCATCAGCTGACGCCCTCACTCACAGACCAAAACTAATGAAAATGTTTTAGTATCCCAAGTGAAATAGACAAGGGGAAAAGTTGGGCAAACTGTTAACGAAGGAGAACAAAGTTTGAAAGGACCTATGAAGCGATACTAAGCGGCAAAGGTCACAAGAAGAAGACGAATCGAGAGACAGATGGAAGTTTTAACAAGATAATCCCTTCACCTGTCTTGTCATACATATAAGCACACTTAACATAGACATATAAGACGTGTACATAGCTAGATCACTCAATGCCTTGCTCTTACGAAAGACATTCAACAACAAGATACCTCACTCGCGGTCCCTCCAATGCAGCTTCTGTTATCCGCCGACGGTGGCGCCGCTGTGCGGCAGGTGTTAAACCAGCCTGCTGGCCCCATTCACTTGCTGCATATGACCAAAGAATATTCACTTCAACTCTTCGCCATTTAAAACTTTGCGAGTCAACATTTACCATGAAACATATCAATAGAAGCGCAATTTTATTAGCTTTCCATTGATATATTTCGTTTTCTGATAAATTAACTACAACCATGCATACATTACCGTTAACTAAATAAATAACAAAATCAATCGGGTAATTTTCCCGATTGATGATGTTATTTATTCACTTATATAATTCGTTTTCTGATAAATGAATTTGCACCATGCATAAATTAGCGTTAATTAAGTAAATAACATCATCAATCGGAAAAATTACCCGATTGATGATTTTATTTATTTAGTTAATCCTAATTTATGCATGGTTCTAATTCATTTATCAGAAAACGATATATATCAATGGAAAGCTAATAAAATTGCGCTTCTATTGATATGTATCATGGTAAAGGTTGATAAGTAATGTTTTAAATGGCGAAGAGTTGAAGTGAATAATGTTCATGCATATTTCTTCAGTCTCGTAATGGCCTTTCTTTAGCGTGTTTTACTGTTTTTGGAAATACTTTGGAACTCAACTTCCGGCTTTGACTGAAATGAACTACCGCCTGTATTGTATGCTTATTGTACTTCACATCTGTAAAGGTTCCAGCGTGCGCTCGGCCTTGGTTAACCCACACGGCCGCTATGAAATATGAGGTGCCTCAAAAAATTTTAAGTCCAGTCAAATCCACTCCCGAGCGCTTCCTAGCTAGACTGAGCTCCAGTACACCCATGACTACAGCTAGATAAGTAGTCCCTGTTTAAGGAACACGTAGTTTGCATGAATTATTGCATATATGGATATGAAATGCTCTAAATTCGTACCACATCAACCTTTCTGATATATTTAAGCATATATATTGCAAAATAATCATATAGGGGAATATATTGGTTTCTAATAAATACTCCGAGTATTTATTAGGACGAGTGACGAGTGACGTCACGTATGGCGGAGGGTTCAACTGTTCACCTCGGTTCACTTCATTCACTGGCGGTCACGGGCACAGAAGGTTGTAGTGATGGTGACTTGTAGCTACGTACTGCAATTTTATTAGGAGTGTAATAACGAGAAACCAAAGGACTTTGTGTGTGCGCCACAAACTCATTTTGTAAACGAAAGGTTATTGCACTTGATAAACCTGCCACATTGGACTTTAATAGAAAATCAGTAGAAAATAGTTGTTGTCGATAACTACCACTTAATAGGTAGTTATACAAATCACCCCATCCCGTAGCCTTTATAACATCGGTACCCGCCATTTGCCAGCCGTCACAGTGTATCTCAACTTTAAAGGTAAGTTGAAAGGACTATTTACTCATATATACAGTGTTTAATGATGTGATTATGATGCTAGGGTACATTGAGGCTTTAAATGTAGTGATAATTTTTCTGGGGATTTTCCTTAGATGGCTAGCGATTTTTCCCAAGATTGCAAGACTTTTTTTTTTTTTTTTTTTAATTCCCTTTACTTTCTCAAGTCGTATCACAACTAAGGTTAGGTTAGCAACTTGTAGGGGGTTATAGTAAGGTTAATTCCCTTTACTTTCTCAAGTCGTATCACAACTAAGGTTAGGTTAGCAACTTGTAGGGGGTTATAGTAAGGTTATGTTAGTTACTTTTAAGGGGTTATAGTTAGGTTAGGTTAGTTACTTTTAAGGGGTTATAGTTAGGTTAGGTTAGTTACTTTTAAGGGGTTATAGTTAGGTTAGGTTAGTTACTTTAAAGGGGTTATAGTGAGGTTAAGTTAGTAACTTTTCGAGGGTTATAGTGAAGTTAAGTTAGTAACTTTTCGAGGGTTATAGTGAAGTTAAGTTAGTAACTTTTAGGGGGTTATAGTGGTATCCGTTGATTCGGGCCGCCAGTTGAAACAGGCCGCCTAGAGTAGCATGCATACCCAGCAGACAGTATACTTTGTGGTTAAGGTTAGGTTAGGTATACTTTGTGGTTAAGGTTAGGTGGTAGGTTAGGTATACTTTGTGGTTAAGGTTAGGTATAGCTTGTGGTTAAGGTTGGGTTAGGTTAGGTATACTTTGTGGTTAAGGTTAGGTTAAGTTAGGTTAGGTATACTTTGTGGTTAAGGTTAGGTTAGGTTAGGTTAGGTATACTTTGTGGTTAAGGTTAAGGTTAGGTTAGGTTAGGTTAGGTTAGGTTAGGTATACTTTGTGGTTAAGGTTAGGTTAGGTATACTTTGTGGTTAAGGTTAGGGTTAGGTTAGGTTAGGTTAGGTATACTTTGTGGTTAAGGTTAGGTTAGGTTAGGTATATTTTGTGGTTAAGGTTAAGGTTAGGTTAGGTTAGGTTAGGTTAGGTTAGGTATATTTTGTGGTTAAGGTTAGGTTAGGTATACTTTGTGGTTAAGGTTAGGTTAGGTTAGGTATACTTTGTGGTTAAGGTTAGGTTAGGTTAGGTTAGGTATACTTTGTGGTTAAGGTTAAGGTTAGGTTAGGTTAGGTATACTTTGTGGTTAAGGTTAGGTTAGGTATACGTACTTTGTGGTTAAGGTTAGTTAGGTTAGGTATACTTTGTGGTTAAGGTTAGGTTAGGTTAGGTTAGGTATACTTTGTGGTTAAGGTTAAGGTTAGGTTAGGTTAGGTATACTTTGTGGTTAAGGTTAGGTTAGGTATACGTACTTGTGGTTAAGGTTAGGTTAGGTTAGGTATACTTTGTGGTTAAGGTTAGGTTAGGTATACGTACTTTGTGGTTAAGGTTAGGTTAGGTTAGGTATACTTTGTGGTTAAGGTTATGTTAGGCTTACTTTGTGGTTAAGGTTAGGTTAGGTTTCATTAAAACCTGTAAGGTTATACATAAATGCATGCTTGTATGCATTTAATATAGGCGGCCTGATTCAACTGGTGGCCCGAATCAACTGTATTCGTTATAGTGAGGTTAGGTTAGTAACTTTTAGGGGGTTATAGTGAGGTTAGATTAGCAACTCTTAGGGGGTCCATGGGGGACGCAGCCCCTTCTGGCTAGAAAGGTTAGTTTTTTCTTTGACCTCCTATGACCAGCAAGCATGGTGACCTTATGAAAAACTTGGGTTTTTGGGTAGGGAAGGCAGACATGACTCATTTATTGCTCTCCCAAAATTGTCCAAATCTATACATATATCAATTAAGGAAAATTCCCTAGCAATGGGTATCTAGGGAAATCCCTAATTTAGGGAATTCCCTAGATTTTTTACATAGTGACTTTGATTATTTTTTTCCGAGCCATAAATCACTTATATTTGCTTCCCCCACCCAAAAACCCCGTATTCCCGCCAGTTCCCCAGGCTTGTTGGCTATAGGGGGAAGAAAAAAAAGATAGGGGTGAAGGACTTCTTTCAAAGTTTTACCCTGTTTTTTATTTGATAATATTATAGAACAAACATTTACGAAGATAACATTATATCATATATACTGATAAACCATAGTCTATATGATTTTCATTGATAGTCATATGCAGCAAGTGAATGGGCCAGCAGACTGGTTAACTCCTGCCGCACGGCTGAGGTTGATTTCACGCGCACCACAGGGCACCCCGGAGTGAGGTATCTTGTTGTTGAATATCTTTGCTCTTACTAAGTAATCACTACACTAATGCCTTCCTCCCTTCTCTCCGGTACCTCCAATGCCTTCCTCTCTACTCTCCTGTATCCTACATTACCTCCAGTAACCACAGTACCACACACATCCTGGTTAATCACTTACAAAGGAGTATTTTGTGGTAAATAAGTAAGGAACAGCGGGGGGGGGGGGTGAGGTAAGGGGTAAGATTCGTTTTATCGCCCATGCCATATCTCGCTTACTACTTTATGAAGGACTAATATTTTGTCATACACGTCTTCTACTAACCTCAAAACCTCTTGGCAAGCTGTTACTTTGGTCAAAATCACGGACAAAAATGATATAATAATAATAAATAAAGTGTTGCTCCGCCGTCGCCATCAGGGCAGTCTAGACCGCGGATCGGGCGCCTCTTCCAGTCTTCTCTCACGGACAGCAGCCAGACTAGGTTAGGTTAGGCTATGTTAGGTTAAGGTTAGGTTTAGTTTAGCTATTTTTAAACTAAACTAATCCTAACCTTGACCATAACCTAAAGGCCTGTCCACACTAGGGGTCATGCGGCTGGCGGTGAGGCTGGTGGATGTGTTGAAATACGACCTGCGCGTCCAGACTGTGCCTCACCGCCATGGCAGGGAGGCGACGCTCCGTCACAAGATTGATTGATGTTAATTTCAATTTTTAACCACCTAAAATTTTTGCATTGAGACGTATCATATACCGTCAGAATCGGAAAAGTGTGTTGCTTCCGAGACAGTAAATAAACATGCAATGCAAGCAAAATTAAATGAATAACAAGGAGTTGAATAAAAGAAGGTGAGAGAGGAACATTTTTTTATGCACTATTTCGCTTTGGTATCATTATCTTATTCTTGCTATAGTATACTGTAATTTATTTATATTCATGACACGCAGTAATGTCTCGTGAAGATGATGCTATGTTCAGTCTTCCTAAATATCATCTTATTCATCTGGTAGTTTGATAATACCATCACTGTAAATCTGGGCAGCACTGGGCAGCACTGGGATACTACAACACGTCCCTCGAATCGGGAAGGGGTTGGATTCGCTCCGCACGACGCGCGCGGTGTTGAAAACCTCGATTTTCAACTCCGCCAGCCTCACCGCTAGCCTCATGAGCCCTAGTCTGGACGGGCCTTAACTAGATTGACTGCTGTACGTGAGAGGCCTTGGCCCGCTGTCTCTGACTGCGCTAATGGCGACGGCGGAGTTGCACCTTATTTAATCTTATTAGATAATTCTTGTCCGTGATTTTGACCAAAGTAACAGTTTGCTAAGAGTTTTGAAGACTAGTAGAAAACGTGTATGACAAAATATTCGTCCTTCTTAAGGTAGTAAGCGAGATATGGCAGGGGCGATACAACGAATCTTTACCAGGTAAGGCGCTACATATTTCGAGGCGTTACCTATTTTACGCGACAACGGTTTAACTACGTGCCTTGTAATGCATCAAACTGCAGTAGGCAGAACCCGTTACCCAAGGATGATAATGAAGCATTTAGACAATAGAATTAACACACAAGGAAATATAAATATGAATAAGAAGGCGTTGTTAGCAGTAATAACCTGTGAAAGATGGAAATCTAGCAGTATAACTTATAGTCATAAGCAAGTAACTATGCTGCTGCCATCACCATCACCGCCACTACAGGATGCCAGTAAACATGTTCAAATACACGTCTTCTACCTCACCTTGAACCCACCATACCAGCTCCTCCACACCGCCATGTCACACTATAGTTCCAGAGAGAGTCACGTCCTCACACACAACTTGTTTCAGATAGTTATTTATGGTTGTTATGAGGTTGCTACACCACCAACACTCAGCACACCGCAGCCACACTTGGTCTGGGCCCTTTGGGCGCTGCGCATTTATATAAATCTTCTTCCCCCTTTTGGGCCCCTTTCTTGTTTTTATGGCTTCTAGTCATAGGTTTTCCTGGTCATTTTTATTTTTATTTCCCTTGCCTTCCTTAATTTAGTTTTTGTCACTTATGTATTCTATAGGTGCCTTGCACGTGACGTCACAGCCCTTGTGTGGCTGCGACAGACGCGGCTTCAAGCCAAACGCCGCCCGACAGAGCGAGCTGGGCAGGGATGCTCGAAAATCCCTCGGAAGGGACAACTTACGAGTGTATGGCTACAATAACCTTACGAGGGTGGGCTGAGGGAGATGCTCCTACCGAGCTGTCACTCCCGTACGGTTATCGATGGCCTCTGGGTGGGGAATATATATATTCCCCACCCAGAGGCCACCATATTCTAGGGATATGTGTGGGAAAATTCTGCTAACCAATCACAGAGCAGCGCCTCGCATGACGCGGCTTTATCTAGATAACAACTGATATTTACCACCAATCGAATAATCTTATTTTTATATAAACTGTGTTCAATAAATGCTTCAAATACTGTAAACATTCAATCTTTTAATCATTTATACACTTTATATTAATTTAACATAGAATTTTTCAGTTTACAGACAAAAAAATGAGGTTTGCGCTTAAACTTTTATGTTTGCGCTTTAATTTTTTTTATTTGTAGTCCAGTTTTTTTTTTGCGCTAGAAATTTGCGCTTTTGCACTTGCGCTCCGCCTTTTTTCGAGAATTTGCGCTTTTGCGCTTTGCGGACTCGATCGCAAAAATTTGCGCTTTGCGCTTTGCGGACTAAGGTAAAAAATTTGCGCGCCCAGCTCTGCAAACCAGTGTCTATTGTGGTTTAAAAAACGGGTTTATTTAAATTATATATAGGATAACAATAGGCTTTTAATAAACGGCGTTTAGTAAATAAACGGCTATTTTTGCTTCTGTCTAATTTATAATTTCAGTAATTCAAATTTGTCTTATATTTTGCAGATTGTGCTCATATAATTAGCGTTTAGTAAACGCTAATTATATGAGCACAATCTGCAAAATATAAGACAAATTTGAAATTACTGAAATTATAGATTAGACAGAAGCAAAAATAGCCGTTTATTTACTAAACGCCGTTTATTAAGTCTATTTTTGCTTCTGAAAATTAGCAAATTTAACCAGAATGGACAAGTATTTGTCGCTATCTCCGTCGCCTAGGCGTAGGAGTATGAGTACACTGGATACTGATAGTTTTAGAAGTGGGGGATTGTGTCAGAAGTGATTTGGAGGCTAGGATGATCTCCCCAGCACTCAGCCCTCAGCCAGAGCACTGAGCGTGAAAGCAGGCAGGGCCAAGAAACAGGTGGAGAGAAGCTTCCAGCTAACTTGAGTCACTTGGACAAGTAAGTTATTCCATATCTACTGAGTATTTAGAAATTTAATTTGGTCAATTTATAGTTTCACCCAACCAACGAGTTTCTGATGCGCCTTATTATATACATAAGGCGCATCAGAAAATCGTTGGTTGGGTGAAATTATAAATTATCCTTTAATTTACTAGTTAAAAGTTAAAACATAGAAAAATTGTTATAAAGGCTGAATAAAAGGCGATATATATCCAATATATATTTGATTATTTGTGAACACAGTCATCACAGAGAGCGGCCTGCGCGGCAATTTATTTAGTTAACGCTCATTTTTGCAAGGTACTACTGCATTTATCAGAAAACTAAATAAATCAATGGAAACCTAATACAATTCTGCTTCTATTGATATCTTCCATGTAATATGTTGTCCCACAAAGTTTTACATGACGATGCGTTTAAGTGAATTTCAAGTTCATGCATATTTCTTCGGAGTCTCATAATGGCCTTTATTTAATGTGTTTTACTGTGTTTTATGTGATAATCTTATAGAACAAACATTTCCGAAGATAACAGTATATCCTTTATACATGTATAACATGATATACTGCGGGGTCATGCCTTGAGAACTTCCCCGGGTCTTGGGTGAACGAAGAGGCCCTGGCGCTAAGATGGCGCCCAATAGTGTTTAACATAGGGCCTATGAATGGCGTTACCCTCTTTCATATAGATACCCTAGTCACCCAGTGATTACTAGCCAGTAGACTGTGAAGTGTAAAAGTAAAGAAAAACACTAAAAGAGACAAAGACTTAATTGTGAATGACAAGTAACAAGTATAGACAGAAACAATAGGAATACAGAAGTATTAAAAATAAACACTAATAAAAAGTCTTGAGACATTTTTTGTTTTAATTGTAGGTGTTTAAGAGTCTATAGACATTTTTGGTTTTAATTGTAGGTGTTTTGTTTTAATTGTAGGTGTCAAAATTAGTTTGCGGAATTGCGGAATTGCGGAATTGCGATTGCGAAAAGGCCTATCTGAAAAAAAATTGCGGAATTGCGATTGCGGACTGGTGCAGGTCGGAATTGCGGAATTGCGATTGCGGAATTCGAAAAAAAATTGCGATGCCCACCTCTGATAATCATATATATCCCTACGCACCCCTTTATGATGAGCGGACAATACCTCCCTCACAAGGGGGGGGGGGGGGGACAAAACCACCACTACCATNGGGGGAAAAAACCCAAACCCCCGGGGGGGAAGTTGGTTCTTGTCAAAGGCTGCTGGTAGGGGAAAGAGCCTGCAGGGGACTCGCGGTGGTGACAACGGGGTGGCGTTGTAGGGTGGGCGAGGACGCGCCCCTCGGCGTATGCCCCCAATGATTGATTGATTGACTCTGCGTCAGGGCCCGAACTATACTCATGTTCATACCATGAACATTGGTTAGAAGAAATAGTATTTGAAAGAATGATCTATTCATGTATGGTCCGGCAGCTTTAAGGAACTGTTACGTCAAAATGTTTGGGTGAATGTATTTCTCCATTGATGCTGAAAGATTATAGATTGTGTGCACAAGGGTAGTATGATTTCTTATTCTCCATATTATTTATCATCTCAATATTATTTCTACTTTCAAATACTATTTCTTCTAACCAATGTTCATGGTATGGACATGAGTTTATCAAAACCTTGGTTTTATTAGTGAAACCTGATTTTAAACATAAAACACTTAAGATTGCCTTATTGTGGTTAAAATAACATCAAAATTATTGATCGCTAGCACCCAGTTGTCCGCAAGTTGCCTATCTAATCAAGATTTATGGACATTTGGAACGGGATCTTATTATTCAGTGCAGTGTGGCCTATTGGCGGACGGGGGGCGCATGTCAAAATATCATTACTGTGCACGGTGTTGTACCTTTTCAATCCCCCAAGACGCAAATATATGTAGTATATATTACGTTAAAAATATGAACCTGAGGGGTATTGTTTGGATGTATTTTTTTGTTTTTAAAACCTTTTGTTCCTTTTATATTTCATACCGAAGCTCCGTCATTCCAATAAATTGTCTCCAATCTCAATAGGCTACTTTTTAAGGTGTGAAATGCAAGGTTCGATTTTTACCTACCAGGTAAATCTCTCGTGCATAAATAGGTAGCCTAATTAATGTAAACTCGTTGATGTAAACAGGTAAGGAGGAACGGGAGCGTATGCTAAATATGCACTCAAAACTTGACACGCTCATGTGGGCATTGTAAATAATATACATCACTTGGTCTTGTTCTATCATTCATTTCGCTTCCTGAATCAAAGACATTTAACAACAAGATACCTCACTCCGGGGGTGCCCTGTGGTGCGCGTAAAATCGACCTCCGCCGTGCGGCTGGAAAGTTAAATATCCATTCTGCTAGCCCATTCACTTGCTGCATATGACTATAAATGAAAATCATATAGACTATGGTTGATCGTATATATGATGTAATGTTATCTTCGTAATGTTTTGTTCTATAAATTATCAATAAAAACCGTAAACCGCTAAAGAAATGCCATTACGAGACTCTGAAGAAATAATGCATGAACTTATTATTCACTTCAACTATTCGCCATTTAAAATTTTGCGAGTCAACATTAACATGAAACATATCAATAGAAGCGAAATTTTTATTAGCTTTCCATTGATATTTAGTTTTCTGATAAATGAATTTAGAATCATACATAAATTAGGGTTAACTAAATAAATAAAATCATCAATCGGGTAATTTTCCCGATTGATGATGTTTTTATTTAGTTAACGCTAATTTTGCATGGTGCTAATTCATTTATCAGAAAACGAAATATATAAGTAATAATAACATCATCAATCGGGAAAATTACTCGATTGATGATGTTATTTTTTTTGGTTAACGGTAATGTATGCATGGTTTTAATTCATTTATCAGAAAACTAAATATATCAATGGAAGCTAATAAATTGCGCTTCTATTGATTGTTTCATGGTAAATGTTGACTCACAAAGTTTTAAATGGAAATTTTATGTCACATACATATATTTAATTTGAGGTCTTACCTATACAAAACCTATCGTCTATCTCATCCCGACCAATACCCCAACTAGTCAAATAACTAGGAAAACTCATAGGTGGAAAATAGGTTGACTTACGTAGGCTTGATTAATACTGCCTGTCTTGTGATCCGAGTGGGCAGCCGTGATCGAGGCCGCCCGTGAAGGGCGAAGGTTGGAGTTATTGTTTTGGGCGTCAGGAGGTTTTCACCCCCCAATTATCCACGACGCAGCGAATATAATCAGTGTGTCGTATTTTACACGTCCTATTGTTTTTTAACACTATGTGCAAAGAGTCTATATACAATTCTCTCATATATACAAATCCACGTATATATTTAGTAAGATATGTTAACTCGGTAGAGGCTGGCAGTGTACTAAATTTCCGTGCCAGCGGCGGGGGACAGGCTGCACAAAACCTACCTACCTGTTTAATCGTCGTGGGGCGGCGAGGCCCCCCACCAATACCTGCCACGTATGCACGCATGGATGGAGCAATATTATAAAGACGACCAATAGCCATTCGCTCCAAATTAAGGTGCTAATATAGGTGCAAATGCTTAATACCACTGGGATGTTCAATTATCCTATCCCAGTACTTATCATTTACTTAAAATTTCCTTATTAATACCCATTACCATTATAATTATATATATACATCCCTACGCACCCCCCATGATTACGGACAATACCTCCCCCACAAGGGGGGGGGGAAAGAAACCACCACTCTACCAATTATTGGGAGGGTGGTTGGTGGATAATTTCCACAGTTGTAATGGACCCGTTTACTCACACCTAAAACACGGAGTATTATGAAGCTTTGGGTGCAATATAGGCTATATATCACTGTACTCATATTCTTTTTGCTGAGAAATGCACCATAAATGAAATATATGGCTTTTTTTATGCCAAAATATCACAACACGGCGGAACGCGCTGTGATTGGTTGTAAAGTAGTAAGCGCAGACTCAGATCTCGCCTTTTCAGCTGATCGGCTTGTTTTGGCTCAGCAGACCGCAGTACCTATGCATTCAACATGTCCCAGACAAAAAGAACATATTATGCTTGTTTTGTGCTAACGTGCAAAAACACCACAATTAAAACTCCAGAGAATGTGTTCATAACTATGCCTAAAGACAAGAAAAAGAGGAAACAGTGGTGGATGTCTGCAAGGCGTGATTTCTCGATGAAGGAAAATTCATACTATTGCTGTGAAGACTATTTTGATGTATTATTAATGTATGTACTTGTGCATGGATAAGTAACTTGCAAATGATATGTAGCTGTGGGGCTTTAGCTGAGCTGTGATACGTTGCGGGAGTAGTATGCAGTATGCAAGGCTTTTGAGGTAGGGATGAGACAGGCTGGGTTTTTCATGTTAAGTATACAACACGCAGTGAGTTAGGTAAAATTCTAGAGTCCTTTCCCGCCCTTATTAGAGTGTTTTTTTCCTCCAGACCTTCACAGATCCCTTCAGATACCTCTAAACTGTAATTATAAAGTTGGGGGGAGATGCCCCCTTCACCCCCCTCCCCTCCTTAACGACCCCCCTGGACCCCTCAAAAATATGATATGTTTAATATTACTAATTTAACCTCACTATAACCTAACCTAACCTAATCTCACTAATAACCTCATAGCGAGACCCCCCAAAAAAATAATTACTAACCTAACCTACCCTTGTAAAATTATAGTTTTATTTTACTAACCTAACTAACCTTACTAACTTGCATTACCCCTACTACCGCAAGATGACCAGTACTCCTCCTTCAAGTGATGTAGTAGGTATTCACTGTGTTTGTGAATATGTAAGTTGTAGTTTATAAGGAAAAAGTGGATAGACAGAGATAAGTGGCCCGTGACACCAGGCAAGTGATGACTTCTGGGATCGGCATTCCTTATAGGGAGCTTAAATGAACCTGCAATGACATGTACAGCTAGACAGATAGACGAACTCAGAGGAACAGGTAGAAATGTATGGTTAGTAAAGGTTGTAGTGGTGAGCAGAGTGACGAAGGGTGTATGTTTTGCTTATGTGGGGAAAGAAAGCCATACATTTCTACCTGTTCCTCTATGAGTTCGTCTATCTGTCTAGCTGTACATGTCATTGCAGGTTCATTTAAGCTCCCTATAAGGAATGCCGATCCCAGAAGTCATCACTTGTCTGGTGTCACGGGCCACTTATCTCTGTCTATCCACTTTTTCCTTATAAACTACAACCTACATATTCACAAACAGAGTGAATACCTACTACATCACTTGAAGGAGGATTACTGTTTATCTTGCGGTATAGGGTAATGCAAGTTGGTGTATTAGTAGGTATACATATTGTAGCGGCCGCTTCACAGCTGTTTTGCTCTGTTGTCTGCGCTGTTGACGTCACAACATGGCGCCAGTCGTTTTAGAGCGTATAAATTTTCCTGTACTTAAATTGGCTGTATCATCAAAAATACTGTTCCCATAGAAAAATAAACATCACTGCCCAACTATATGAGGCTTGAAGATTTCAAATCAATCCTTACCTCAAGTAGAGTAAACGGGTCCATTCATTTATCAGAAAACGAAATATATCAATGGAAAGCTAATAAAATTGCGCTTATATTGATATGTTTCATGGTAAATGTTGACCAGCAAAGTTTTAAATGGCGAAGAGTTGAAGTGAATATTCTTTGGTCATATGCAGCAAGTGAATGGGGCCAGCAGGCTGGTTTAACACCTGCCACACGGTGGCGCCACCGTCGGCGGATAACAGAAGCTGCATTGGAGGGACCGCGAGTGAGGTATCTTGTTGTTGAATGTCTTTGCTAGAATGCTTGGCGTGCTCTGAATTAATGGATATGGTTTGTTTACCTTCTGACGCCGTGTGAGCAACAGATAATGAAGTCTGTATAAAGTTTGCTGAAATGTTAATAGAATGAATGAAGTGACATAAAACAAAAGTAAGGAAGGCAAGGGAAAAAAATAATATAAAAAGACCCTAGGAAGCCATATAAAACAGGAAAGGTCAAAAGAGGAAGATTTATATAAATGCGCAGCGCCCAAGACAGAGGCCAAGTGTGGCTGCATTGTCAAAGTGTGTTGAGGGCTGGCGTAGCAACCTCATAAAACCATAAATAACTATCTGAAACAAGTGTGTGTGAAGACGGGACCCTCTCTGGAACTATAGTGTGACATGGCGGTGTGGAGGAGCTGGTATGGTGGTTCAAGGTAAGGTACAAGGCGTGTATTTGAACATGTTTACCGCCGCCGGCATCCTGTAGTGGCGGTGATGGTGATGGCAGCAGCAAGGGAACTCCGTAGTGTAGGGGTTAGCACGCTCGGTTCATAACCGAGAAGTCCCGGGTTAGATTGAGGCCACCGTGAGAGATGGTGGATCTCTCACGGTGGCCTCGGTTAGATCCCCAGGCGGAGCGGATATTGATGGGCTGTTTCCTTAAAACCCCAGCCCCTGTTCACCCAGCAGTGAATGGGTACCGGGTGTTCAGAGCTGGGCACTAAATACATTGAATGTATTTAAATACTAAATACATGGGAGAAATGTATTTCAATACGGTTATAATGGACGAGTTTCGCGGTCGTTTTCAGAGACCGACTATTTTTTCTTGGCCTACAATAGGTGCTTGTTCTAATGGAGAGTTTTATTTTGCGCAAACCTATATAAAAAAAAAAAAAAGTATACTTTGTGGTTAAGGTTAGGTTAGGTTTCATTAAAACCTTTAAGGTTAGGTTAGGTTTATTTATTTTTTCATTTTTTTTTTTTTTTTTTTTTTGTTGCGCAAAAAAAAACTATCTCCATTAGAAGAAGCACCTATTGTAGGCCAAGAACAAATAGTCGGTGTCTCTGAAAATGACCGCGAAACTCTTGTCCACTATTACCAATGCATTTGTAAATAGTGCCGACTGGGGTAATTTGGTCCTTCCAACGGACCGGTTCTATTCGGACCGCCATCTTTGCTTTGGTGTTTGTTTTAATATAAATAAGAGTGTAACAGTTTTGAATATCCCATGTAGTAAATCAACCATTTTAACATTTCTAGTATTAATATGAATATAAATATCAATATGTAACTGAACCCAGGAACCAAAATAGAAAAAGAGTAAAATGACAGCAAAAAAAAGTTGCGGCGAAGTTTGTTTACAAAATCAGCTGATTTGGCGAATTTTCATGGGATTCAAATACGAGATGGAGTACATTCTTGTAAATATGCGTATATAGAGTGTTTTTCCTCTACTTTAACATGCACAAAATCAGAAATGCTCTATCTGTCTCATTTCGTATGATCAATGCTCATTTGGGTCCGTATTTACCCCGTGACAAAAACACTCGCGGGTAAATTGAACCCAGTGGGGAANGTTGCTTTTGGGGCGAACAGTTGTGTTGAAAAAAAAACGGTGTGTAGTGAGGGTACGTGGACCACCCGACTGTGAGGCTTTGCCTCTTAACAAGACCAAGTAAACCAAGTAAACCAGTTGTGGAGTGGGCGTGGGCGTGCCCTGTAGTGGTGTGGCTGTCACACTTTCTGCCTTCCCGCCCGCATATTTTCCAACTTCTTTGCTGTAGTTAATGCTAGTATGTGGTTTCCGAGGAATTACGTTTGACTGTAGCTCCAAACTAACCATAGGATTTTCTCGAAAGTACCTTCATTGTGATTCCCACACACACATGGTTTAACCTTATTTACCAATCCATGTTTTGGAGAAGTGCCAGGTCCTCCTGCTGAACCTCAGGCTCTGCTAACACCTGTTTATCCACCTCGTACTCGGGCTCAAAATATAGGATCCCATGACAATCTGAGGTTCGTTTCCTCATAGTATACGCGACCAGCGTCATTTCTTTCGGTGTCAGATTGAGCATCGTACTCTAGATCTGTCACAGCGACAGATTCACTGTCTGACACCGAAGTTCAATCGCTCATCATAACATTTGCCGACAGGTGTCAGACAGAGTGTCTGCGGGCGTCCCTATTCTGACGTCATCAATAACAGTCGTAGCCCTGTTGGAGGGAAGATTTTTTTTTTTCGCGCGCTTTTTACAAAAGTCGTGTTTTTACGGAAATATGGCCTGGAAATCAATTATTTTTGGTGGATTAGGTGTTTTGAATGTACATTCAACATAATTCGGCAAAAAAAATTTGGGGTCTGGACGACTACTTTAAGCTACATGTCAAGTCCAGAAGAATCTCAAGAGATTCATATACTGTATTTCATCTTGAGAAATTGAAGGACTTGACATGTGCCCATGAATGAGTATGCAGTGGCAGTCTCACATCTGTTTGATGTGCTCGGTGCCTTCGAGGACCCTGTAGAACTGTGGGATACCTTCAAACGTGAAACTCTACAGGCTGCCAAGGAGTGTATTGGGGAGCGCCCGAGGTCAAGGCATGGTTTTATCTCGACGGAGACGCTGGAGAAAATCGAGGAGAGTCGCGCTGCCAGGCTGGCTGGGAACCAGCTGGACCAGCACAGGGCTCTGTCACGCCGGACTAGAACCCTCCTGGGGAGAGACAAGGAGAGGTATGTGACCGTATGTCAGGAGCCTCACTGAGGATGTCGAGGGCCATTTGAACGCTAATGACCTCCGACCCGCCTACCGAGCCCTGAAGAAGCTCCGTTCCAAGTCTCCATCTCGGACAAGTGCTATTCAAGCAGCAGCTGGGCCCCTCGTGTCGGACATGGATGGACAAATGGCTCGTTGGGCTGAGTACTTTGGGCAGTTGTTCACGGTGGACCCTCCAACTGAGCAGCTTCACACCACTGGGTTACAGGCAGTGGATGCCGATCCTCACATTGAGAAACCCGCATCCTCTCTTGACAAAGTCAGAGAGGCTGTTAGCAAAGTTGAGGGCTGGAAAGGCAGCTGCATGGTGTTTGTAGTATCAGTGCGGAGCTCCTCAAAGCTGGGGGTGAGGCCATGATCCGCGGTTGCATGCTGCCCTGACTGCCGTGTGGCAATCAGGTACCATTCCTCCTGACTGGAAAGGGGGCTGGTCGTCCCTATCTGGAAAGGGAAAGGGGACCGTCAGGACTGCAACAACTACCGCGGTATTACACTGCTCAGCGTGCCAGGCAAAGTGCTTGCCCATCTATTGCTGACACGGATCCGCAGTCATCTGCTGAAGCATAGAGACCTCAGCAGTCTGGGTTCACGCCTGGTAAGTCAACAACGGACCGTATCCTAGCACTTCGTGTCCTGGTGGAACGCCGACGTGAGATTCGACAGAGGATGCTTGCAGCCTATGTTGATCTCTAGAATGCGTTTGACTCAGTGCATCGTGAGTCCCTCTGGGAGCTTCTGCGACTTCGCGGGATTCCTTTCCTGCAAGGACTATTGGTTTTGATGACTGGTCTGTACTCTGGGACTGAGAGTGCTGTGAAGTGTGGGGAGGTGTATCCAGCTTTTTTCTGTTAATACAGGAGTGAGGCAAGGGTGGGTCCTTGCCCATCACTTTTCAATACTTGTATGGGACTGTGTATTGGGCAAAGTTGTAGATCAGAGTGATTGTGGAGCATATCCCTCGGCAACACCAAGATTACTGACTAGACTATGTCTATTACTGACTAGACTAGATCTTGGTGTTACGACCGATGTCGTAAGCAACATGCTGCTATCGCTTACTATCTTTTTATTGTTCCTTCTCTTCAGGCTTAGTAAGGTTCAGGAACAACGTTTGCATTATCCGTTATTATTTCTTAACATTTACACATTAGCAAATTGCCCAATTATTATTTCTCACATATCTCATATTACATCTCCTTGCAATTGCCCAAGATACATAATCTCGTAATACACCGCATAGCTACGTAACTATCACTCCCTTCATTCCTTAATTCACAACATTATCAACAAACTTCATATATGCATGCACACTCCCTGATTGATCACATACTATCATTAAACATCCTAACACATTAATTTGGCTGCATGTCACCCTAAACACAATGACTACCAATCCTTTGCAACATCACTTCCACTTACCTTAAAGAAGTCTAGTCTAGAAATAGACTATTACTGACTAGACTAACTCCACCCTCCAACTGAGCAGCTTCACACCACTGGGTTACAGGCAGTGGATGCCGATCTTCCCATTGACGAAACCGCACCCTCTCTTGACGAAGTCAGAGAGGCTGTAGCAAAGTTGAGGGGTGGAAAGGCAGCTGGTGTTTGTAATATCAGTGCGGAGCTCCTCAAGGCTGGGGGTGAGGCCATGATCCGCGGTTTCATGCTGTCCTGACTGCCGTGTGGCAATCAGGTACCATTCCTTCTGACTGGAAAAGGGGGCTGGTCGTCCATATCTGGAAAGGGAAAGGGGACCGTCAGGACTGCAACAATTACCGCGGTATTACACTGCTCAGCGTACCAGGCAAGGTGCTTGCCCATCTATTGCTGACACGGATTCGCAGTCATCTGGTGAAGCATCAGAGACCTCAGCAGTCTGGGTTCACGCCTGGTAAGTCAACAACGGACCGTATCCTAGCGCTTCGTGTCCTGGTGGAACGCCGACGTGCGTTTCGACAGGGAAGCTTGCAGCCTATGTTGATCTCAAGAAGGCGTTTGACTCAGTGCATCGTGAGTCACTTTGGGATCTTCTGCGACTTCGCGGGATTCCTGCAAGGACTATTGGTTTGATAACTGGTCTGTATTCTGGGACTGAGAGTGCTGTGAAGTGTGGGGCAGGTGTATCCAGCTTCTTTCCTGTGAATACAGGAGTGAGGCAAGGGTGCGTCCTTGCCCCATCACTTTTCAACGCTTGTATGGACTGGGTATTGGACAAGGTTGTAGATCAAAGTGATTGTGGAGCATCCGTCGGCAACACCAAGATCACTGATCTTGTTTTTGCCGATGATGCAGTAATCTTTGCTGAGTCGCTGGAGGTCCTGGTGATGGCTCTCGAGGCGCTGCACGAGGAGGAAAGCCTTTGGGACTTGAGGTCTCCTGGCTTAAGACCAAGGTCCAGGTGTTTGGAGACTTACTAGATGAAGCAGTACAGTCTGTTCATGCGTGTGGCGAGGACATTGAGATCTTGGAAAGTTTTACATACCTTGGTAGCGCAGTCCATAATGACGGCGGGTCACGTCAAGAAATCTTACGGCGGATTGGCATAGCCCACGGTGTTATGGACTCGCTCAGCGGGAGTATTTGGCGTTGTCGGTACCTGTGCAGAAGGACAAAGATCCGGATCTTCAAGTCGCTTGTGATCCCTGTCTTACTCTATGGTTGTGAGACATGGACACTAAATAGTGACTTGAAGAGGCGAATCAATGCCTTTGGTTATAAGTGTCTTCGCAGAATCATGGGGTATCGCTGGGATGATTACGTGTCAAATCAGCGATTGCACTGTGGGACTGAATCGAGGCCTATTACCTGCATAGTCCATCAGCGCCAACTTCGGCTATATGGGCATGTGGCACGCTACCCTCAAGCGCCACTTCGGCTATATGGGCATGTGGCCGCACTACCCTGAAACCGATCCTTTCCCATCGGGAGTGGGGGGGGGTTGTATGCTGTAATGAGACAATCCGGCAGTGGAGGGAGGCGCATGTGTGGGGCGCCCACAAGGCTCGTGTCTGGGGCAATTTGATGTGTTCTTGTTAGATGGATTCTGCTTGACGTACTGGTGGAAAGGAGGCCCGGCATGGGAACTCGCGGCGTGTTGACCGCTCCGGGATGGCAGGCGTAGGGTGGGCCTAAGGGCACGACCCCTCGGCACCGGGGCGTAATGCCCCTAATTATTGATGATTGTATTGACTAGACCTAGATCTTTTTTTTGCCGATGATGCAGTAATCTTGATGCAATCGCTGGAGGTCCTTGGGGTGATGTGCTCTCGAGGCGCTGCCCAGGAAGGCAATCCTTTGGGACTTTAGGTCTCGCGTGGCTTAAGACCAAGGCCAGGTGTGTTTTGAGGGGCCTTACTAGAGTGAAATAATACAGTCTGTTCCATGCTGCGCGAAGTTATCATTGGATCTTGAGAAAGTTTTACATACCTTGTAGCGCAGTCCTAATGACGGCGGGTTCACGATCAAGACGTCTTACGCGGATTGGCATAGCCCACAAGTGTATATATATTGTGGACCTCGTCTCATAAACAGGAGATACGGTTCATTTTTGGCGTGTGTTGTGGCGGTTAACCGGTGTGCTCAGACGGATCCAAAGGTCCGGATCCTTGAGTCCGCGTTGTGATGGCGACCGTTCACTCGGTGTGATGTTTGTGATGACGAGTCGGTAAGAAGTTGGACATGAGCACTAAACAGTAAGAGAGCCTTGTGAAGTGGAGAAGAGAATCGGGGTGATTGCCTTGTGAGTAATAAATAGGTTAGGGGGTGCGTTGCTGGCGAGGGAAGTCGTGGTAATCGCTGGAGTATTGATGGTGTACACAATCATACAGGCGACATTGTGCAACCGTGAGACTTGAATCTGTGAGTGTGTCCTTATGTGACGGCATGTCCCGATAATGCAGGTGCGACACACCATGAAACGGTGCGGTGGGCTTATGGGTGCCGTTGTGGCACTGTGTCTAGCCCTGAACGCTTGCGTGAAGCGTTCCCTGGAGAAGGAGTGATAGGCATGCTGGGTGTTGTATCTGTTAGCAGATAGACAATGCCCGTGTGGTGTTGCGTGGAGTAGGCGGCGCGGGGCCCGCCCTCTAAGTGCTCGTGAGTGGCTGGATGCAAGTATAGATGTTTTCTTTGTCGAGAGCCTGCTTGTGGTATGGGGAGTAGGTAGCCTGCAAGTGTGTTAGCTCGCGCGTGGGTGACACCGGGATTGGCGTTTAGTGTTTAGGGTGGGTGCGCAAGGCGGACGCGCCGCCGCGGCGTATGCCTTCCCAATGCTGTCTTGAGTTGACTCTTGCTTTCAGGGCCCGCACTATACTACATGTTTCATGGGCGTAGCCACTGAACAGGGGAGTGTTAGGGAAGAATAGGATAGTGTTTGATAAAAGAATTCGTATCGTATTCATTAGTAGGTACCAGGTGCAAGGCTTAAGGATCTGTTACGGTCATCAATTTTTTGGGTTGTGTATATACTTGGCTGTGTTTGCTCTCCGTATGTTATTAGCTGAGATTATCGAATTGTGTGCACAAGGGTTAGTATATATTCTTCGTCTACGATAGTTATGTATCATCTATATTTTCTCACTTTCAAATACTATGTTCTTCTAACCAATGTTCATAGGGTGTAATGGGACATGATGGTTTATCAAAACCCATTGGTTTTTATTAGTGAAAAACTGATTTTACTCAACATAAGAACACTTAAGATTGCCGTATTTGTGTGTTAAATAAAAACAATAACATCAAAATTATTGATCGCTTAGCACCCAGTTGTCGCGCAAGTTGCCTATCTAATCAAGATTTATGGACAGTGTTGGAACGAGATCTATTATTTCAGTGCTGTGGGCCTATTGGCTGGACGTGGGGGGGCGCATGTCACAAATATCTTTACTGGTGCACGGTGTTTGTACCTTTTGCAAATCCCCCAAAGACGCAATATATGTAGTATATATTGCTGCTGATATCACACACTACATAGAAACTAGGAGGGGGTATTGATGGATTGTGTGTTTTGTGTATATAACACCTTTTTGCCTTTTATATTTCAATACGAAGCTCCGTTCATTCCAATAAAATAGTTGGTCTCCAATCTCAATAGCTAATTTTTAAGGTGTGAAATGCAAGGTTGATTTTGTACGCTACCGTGTAAATCTCTCGTGCATAAAATAGGTAGCCTAATTAAGTTTAAACATCGGTTGATGTAAACAGGTAAGAGGAACGTGGAGCGTAATGCTAAAATTATGCACTCATAGGGTAGACTTGATCCCAGCTCATGTAGGCGTTTAAATAATATACAGTCACTTGGGTCTTGTTCTAACATTACATTTCGCTTCCTAGAATCAAAGAACATTTTAACAACAAGATACCTCACTCCGGGGTCTCCCTGTGGTGCGCGTGAATCGAGACCTCCGCCGTGCGCTGGAGTTAAATATCCAGTCTGCTTAGCCCATTCACTTGCTGCATATGACTATCAAGAAAATCATTACGACTTATGGTTGATCAGTATAATATATGTACTGTTTCTCGTAAATGGTTGTTTTCTATAATTTATCCAAATAAAAACCGTCAACACACGCTAAGAAATGCCATTACGAGCACCTGAGAGAATATGCATGACTTATTATTCACTTCACTATTCGCCATTTAGAAACTTTGTGTCGAGTCAACATTAACATGAAACATATCAATAGAAGCGCAATTTTTATTAGCTTTCCATTGCTATAATTTAGTTTTTCTGATAATGAATTAGAATAACTCCTAGACAATAACATAGGGTTAACTATATCCAAATCATCATATCGGGTAATTTTCCCGATTGATGAATGTTATTTATTTCGTTAACGCTAATTTATGCATGGTGCTATGTCGTTGTGTGTGTGCAGAAAACGAAATCTATAGTGAAATAAATAACACATCAATCGGGAAATGACTCGATTGGGAAAATGATGTTAATTTATTTGGTTTAACGTAATGTATGACATGGTTGTAATTCAGTATTATCAGAAAACTAATATATCAATGGAAAGCTCATAACAATTGCGCTTCTATTGCTAGTTTCATGGTAAATGTTGACGTCGAAAGTTTTAAAATGGAAATTTTTAATGTCACATACATATATTTAATTTGAGGTCTTACCTATACAACCTATCGTCGTCTCATCCCGACACAATACTCCAACTAGGTCAACTAACTAGGATAACTCCATCGTTGAGAAGTATAAGGGTTGACTTACGTAGGTCTTGATTACTACTGCCGTGTCTTGTGACCGAAGTGGTCGAGCCAGCCGTGTATCGTGAGGCCGCCCGTGATAGGGGCGAAGGTGGAGTTATGTTATGAGGCGTTCAGGAGTTTTCCAAACAAAGTTATCTCCGACGCGCGATATAATCATTGTGTCCCGTTCTTTTTAACACGTCCTATTGTTTTTTAACACTATTGCAAAGAGTCCTATATACATTCTCTCATATTATCCAATCCACGTATATATTTATGTAAGATATGTTAACGTCGGTATAGGCTGCAGTGTACTAAATTTTCCGTGCCACGGCGGCCGCACATGGCTGCACAAATCCTACCTACAACGTGTTTACTCGTCGTGGTGGCTGTCGAGGCACCCCTCCATTCCTGCCGACGTAATGCACGCGATAGCGGTGGCGTGAGTAGAGCAATCATTTTATCAAGTGGAACAGCCGAATAGGCATGTTCGCGTTCCAATTAATGGTGCTAATATAGAGGTGCAAATATGCGTATATACCACTGGACATGTTCAATTATCCTATCCCAGTACTTATCATTTACTTAAATGTACCTTAATTATACCCATTACCATTATACAGTATATATCATATGTACATTCCCTACGCACACCCTATGATGGCGTCACAATACTCCCTGCACAGGGGGGTGGGAAGAACCACACTCTACCATTAGTTGGGAGGGGTGTTGTGGAAGTAATTTCCACAGTTGTAATGTAAGGTGACGAGCCGTTTACTCAACTGCAGGGGACCGTAAAACAACGGAGTATGAGTCTGTGGAAGCTGTTGGGTGCAATATATGGTGTCTATATAGTGAACTGTACTCAATTCTTTGCTGGAGGAATGCCCGCGCATATCAAATGAACTATATGGGCTTTTTTGCATATGCCAAAGATATACCAACAGACAATGGCGAACGCTCTGTGATTGGTTGTAAGATAGTAAGCGCAGACTCAATCTCGAGGCCTTTTCAGCTGATCGGCGTGTTTTGGCTCGCAGTACGCAGTACCGTATGCGTTCAACATGTCCAAGACAAAAAGAACATATGATGCGTGTTTTGTGCTAACGTGCAATGAAACACTCATCTACAATTTAAATAACTCCACGAGAATGTTTTTTCATGAACTATGGCCTCAAGACAAGAAAAGAGAACGTGTGGTGGTATGCAAGTGCGGTGAGTTCTCGAGTGCAGGAAATTTCATACTATTGCCTGTGAACTATTTGTTGATGTATTAGTTAATGTATGGTACTTTGATGAGTATGTATAACTATGCAATGAATTGTAGCTGTGGCTTTAGCTAGTTCTGTGATGCGTGGCGTTGGGATTAGTAGGAACTGCTGGGTATGTCTAGGCTATTTGGTGTGAAGGTGAGGGTGGATGGAGACGAGGCTGGGTTATTTTTCATGTTAAGTGTAGCAACACGCTGGTTGATGGGTAAATTCCCTAGAGTGCCTTTACCCGCCCATTAATTGAGTGTTTTTTTGTCCTCCATACCAACTTCACAGATCCCTTCGGATACCTCTAAAGCTGTTATGTATAAAGTTGGGTGGGAGCATGCCGCCCTTCACCTCGCCCTTTACCGGCCCTCCTTACGACCCCGCCTGGAACGCCCTCTTGCGTCAATATGAATATGTTTTAAAATATTACTAATTAGTGAACCTCACTATAACCTAACCTCAACCTATCTCGCTAATAACCTCCATAGCAAGACCCGCCCACAAAATAATTACTAACCTAGACCTTACCTGTTAGGTAAATAATTATAGTTTGTTATTTTACTAACCTAACATAAACCGTACTAACTTGCATGACCCCTACTACCGCGCAAGAATGACCAGTACTCGCTCCTTCAAAGTGGTTGTAGTAGGATATTCACTAGTGTGTTTTTGTGAATATGTAGTTTATTTATACAGGGAAAAAGGTGGGATAGACAGAGATAAGTTGACCCGTGACCCCAGCAGTGATTGACTTTCTGGATCGGCGTCCTTAGAGGGGGAAGCTTAAATGATAACCTGCAATGCCATGTACAGGGTCCTATGACCAGATAGACAGAACTCAGGAGAACAGGGTAGACAATGTATGGTTTAGGGAATGTGTGTTGTTAGGTGTGTAAGGCTAGAGTGTGCGACGAAGTGTGTTGATTGTTGTCTTATGTGGGGATCAGCACAGCCTACTTCTACCTGTTCCTCTATGATTCGTCTAGCTACTTCTATGGCTGTACCCTGTGCATTGTGTGCGAGTGTTCATTTAAGCTCCCTATAAGAATGCCGATCCCAGAATCCTCACTTGTCTGGTGTCACGGCGCCGACTTATCTCTGTCTATCCAGCTTGTTTGGTCGCTATAAACTGAACAACTACATATTCACAAAGCAGAGTGAATACCTACTAATCACTTGAAGGAGGATGACTGGGTCTCTTGTCGGTTAGTAGTGGGGTGATGGCAGTTTGGTGTATTGTAGGTAGTACATATAGTAGGCGGCCGCTTCACAGCTGTTTTTGGCTCTGTTGTCTGCGGCTGTTGACGGTCATACAAACAATGCGCCGCGAGTTTTAGAGGCGTAAAATTTTCCTGTACTTAATATGGCTCGTATCATCATATACCACTCCGGGTTCTTCCCATAGCAATAAAAATAAACATTCACTGCCGCAAGCTGAGTATGTGTAGGGCTTGTGAAGATGTTCAAATCAATCCTTGATCCTCAATGGGTAGAGTATAACAACGGTCCATTCATGTTATCAGAAAACGAAATATATCAGATGATAAGCTAATAAATGTGCGCTTATATTGATATGTGTTTCAATGTAAATGTTGACCAGCCAAAGTTTTTTAAATGGCGAAGAGTTTGAAGTGAATATTCTTTGGGTCCTATGCAGCAGTGAAATGGGGCCAAGCAGGGCCGGTTTTAACACGACTGCTCACACGGTGGCGCCAGACCGTCGGCGGACTAACAAAGCTGCTTTGGAGGGACCGTGCGAGTGAGGTATCGTGTTGTTAATGTCTTTGCTAGAATGCTTGTGCGTGCTCTGAATTAATGGATATGGTTTGGTTTACCTTTCTGACATGGGGTCCGTGTGTGAGCAACCTTGGGTGGATAACGACAGTCGGTATAAAGTTGTTGCTGAAATGTTATAGAATGTGATGAAGTGACAATAACAAAAGTAAGGAAGGCAAGGTAACAAAAATAATATTAAAAAAAAGACCCTAGGACGCCATATAAAACAGGTAACAAGGTCAAAAGAGGGAAGATTTATATAAATGCGCAGCGCCCAGACAGAGGCCAAGTGTGCTGCATTGTCATAAGTGTGTTGAGGCTGGCGTAGCCAACCTCATAAAACCATAAATAACTATCTGAAACAAAGTGTGTGTGACAAACGGGACCCTCTCGTGTGAACTATAGTGTACATGGGGAGGTGTGGAGGGCTGTATGGTGGTTCAAGGTAAGGTACAGAGTGCGTGTATTTGAACAGTGTTTAGCGCCGCCGGCAGTCCTGTAGGGCGTGATGGTGATGCAACAGCAAGGACTCCGTGATTGTGAGGGTTAGGCACGCTCGGATTCATAACCGAGAAGTCCCGGGTTTTAGATGAGGCCACCGTGAGAGATGGTGGGATCTCTGCGAACGGTGGCCTCGGTTTGATCCCCAGCGGAGTCGGATATTCATGGCTGTTTCCCTCAACCCCAGCCCCTTTCACCCAGCAGTGATGGTACCACCGGGTGTTCAGATAGCTGGGCACTAAATACATTGAATGTATTTAAATACTATAATACTGGGAGAAAATGTATTTCAATTACGGTTATAATGGACGAGTTTCGCGGTCTCCGTTTTCAGAGACTCGACTATTTTTTCTTGGCCTACAATAGGTGGCTTGTTTCTAATGGGGAGTTTTATTTTGCGCAAACCTATATAAAAAAAAAAAAAAGTATCTTTGTTGTGGTTTAAGGTTAGGTTAGGTTTCATTAAAACCTTTAGGTTAGGTTTAGGTTTAATTTATTTTTTTTTCATTTTTCTTTTTTTTTTTTTTTTTGGTTTTGCTCAAAAAAAAAAACTATCTCCATTAGAAGAAGCACCTATGTAGGCCAAGAAACAAATAGTCGGTGTCTCTGAAAATGACCGGCGAACTCTTGTCCACTATTAACCATTGCATTGTAAAATAGTTGCCGGACTGGGGGTAATTTGGTCCTTCCAACCGGACCGGTTTCTATTCGGACCGCCATCTTTAGCTTTGGTGTTTCTTGTTTTAACTATAAATAAGAGTGTAACAGTTTTGAATATCCCATGGTCAAACCAGACCAATTACCCCGGTCGCACCATTTAATAACACAAATTTTAACATGTCCGAAAAAAATGGATTTCCTTAGGATTTCCTTAGATTTTGGGTTTCCTTAGAAATTTCATTCTTAGGCTTAAATTTCCTTAAAATAAGGAAATTTCCTTGAAAGTTATAACACTGGTTCACAGTAACATCAGGGTTGCCAGATAATTGGGCGGGTTTATGGCCAAATTAACTGATAAAAAAATATTTACATTTTTATATTATAAAGTATTTAAATACAATGTATTTAAATACTCATAAAAGTATTTAAATACTGTATTTAAATACATGACAACCAATGTATTTATAAATACATTTCTGAATACACAAATGTATTCAAATACTGCCCAGCTCTGCGGGTTTGTGACCTGTTGTGTTAACCTGGGGTTTGTGACCCGCCTCTCGGGGTGGACCCGTGTTGCCTACCAGTTCACGAATCACGTCAAAAGTCTCCAAATGTGTGGCCAAAAAATCCCCAAATATCCCCATCTATCACTGAACCGTACACTCACTAAAACTGTATATATATTATTATATATATATATTATTTTATATATATATATATTTATATATAATATATATATATATATATAATAATAAAGCGAAAGTGTGTGTGGTGTGTGTGTGTGGGGTGGGGGTGTGTGTGTGTCTGTCTGTCTGTCTATCTGTCTGTGTGTCCGCGATAGGTTCCGTCCCCAGTGGCGCACCCATCTATGGCACAGTTTTGGAACCAGGTTGACCAGGGGAACATTTTAAGACCACTTTGGGGATGATCCGATCACTTTTTTCTTTTTTTTCTTTTTTTTTAGTAGCCTATTAGCGAGAATTGTGAAAAAAAGTGGGTTGCGAGAATTGAGGAAACCTTAAATGTAGGGTGATGGGTAATGGGTGAGTGAATGGGTGGGGTGATGGGTAATGGGTGTGGGGTGATGGGTGAGTGAATGGGTGGGGGTGATGGGTTGGGGGTGATGGGTGAGGGAATAGGGGGGGGGTGATGGGTAATGGCTGAGTGAATGGGGTGTGGTGATGGGTAATAGGGTGAGTGAATGGGTGGGGGTGATGGGTAATGGGTGAGTGAATGGTTGTGTGGTGATGGGTAAGGCGTTAATACATACTTTTTCTACATCCATGGATTTCAGAAGTTAGAAGGGGCTATCTGGAGAGTCTGTGTTTGGTGGGCCTTGGGCCCACCAAACACAGGGGGGTGGGCCAGGGGCCCATCAATAGCCCTCCGCAGGAGCTAGCCAAAAAGTTCGCCCGGAGGGCGGCTTTTCGGCTAGTGTGTATATATATAAAATTAAAATTATATATATATATAATATTATATATATATATATAAATATATATTATATATAAAATATATATAATATTATATTAGGGTGGTCCTTAGTATGTATGTAAAATTAATTTTGAGAAACTTTATGTTCCTAACCCGGATATTGTTCTATGTTATGAAAATACTATGTGAGTAAATTTCAGCCGAATCGGTTTCACGAAAAGTGTTGCACCGCCTCCTCCAATTTCACCGGGGCCCCCCTGGCTCCAGGTCCCCCTTCAGTTGAGGTATTAGCCGCTCGAAGGCGGGGATCGTGCTTGCCGGGCTCCTCACTGTGGCCTGGTGTGGGCCGGGGTGGCGCTTCCGCGGGTCCGGGAAGGCCTTCCGGTGGTCCGCCACCACTTGAAGGAGGAACTGAGCTGCTCCTCATCCTTTGTGAGGGATCCGTTGAATCTTTGGATGAGCGCAACTCCTCTTCCTGCGTGGTCATTCACCACAGCGAGGTTCCGGACGTCTGAGAGGACCGCTGAACCCCTCGTCCATCTGCCACGAGTCCGGTGGCAGATCAGAGGAAGGCCTATCCAGGTGTAGTTTTCCGAAGAAGTGGAGGTACGTCCACTGACGAAGTCTTCCAGGTGGGAGATCTCGGACCGACTTTTTTGGGAAAGCGTGACTCTTTTCGGAGCCGTTTTCCTCTCCGTCAAATTCCTCTCGTCGTAGGGCCGTAACCATGGGGGTTTTTGGTCTCGCAGGACACGTCGGAGTCGAAGAAGGACAGCCAACCAGTTCTTCTGACACGAAACCACAGATGGCTTGACGTTTCGACAGCGCGACGGCCCTCCGATCTCAGGGTCGATCTTGTCGTAGGTGCCGAGGGCCTTTGATGAGTTCGAGGTCGAGTCGGGGGGCTTGAACCGAGAAAGAAGCCAATCCAGGCCTTTGCCGTAGACTCGGACGACGAAGAGGCACAACCGCTGGAGTCCACGCTCCTCCTTCTTCGTCCAAGCGGAACTGGCCCCGGGAACATCCAAATCTTAAAGGAGTAGAGGACTTTTGACATCCATCGGGCCTGGTGCATTGCTCCGGGAGCAAGGAATCGAATTCCACCGGGAGGGGCACCACCGGGAAATGATGAAAAGGGTTTGACCAATTTCCCGGTAGTCATCGCAAAGGTCCTCACGCTCTTGAAGGACTTGGAAGAGTCCACAAAGAGCCTCATCCTTGACGTCCTCTAGAACAGTCGCCATTTCCCTCCACCATGTTTCCCCGTGCCGAAGTCCTCTCGGTCGATGCTCTCCCATGAGTTTGGGAAGCGTTTTTAAGAGCAGATGCTCGGGCGATGAGGAACCCCAAGAACACGGACCCAACAAACCCCTGTACCACCAGCTCCAGGATATGGTGACGACAGGCGAAAAAGCAGCAGGTCTTCCCCATTTTCTGTTCATAGGACACAGGCCCCGTTTCTGCGGCCGGTGTTGGATGCCGTGGTGTCGAAGGACATCCTGACTACCTGATCCGCGACTCCCCATGTCTCCAGGGCCGAGACCACCGCTGCCGCCATGCCCCTCTCCCGTGCCACTGCCCCCAAATTGGCGACGGGGCAGTTGGGCGCCTCCAATCCCGGAAATGATGATCGGGAGACGGTCCACATGTTTCTTTCGTGGTCAGGTCCATCACGAGCTTCCATCCCCGTGGACCACCACGAGTTTCTGACCGAAACTCCTCTCTGATCTTTGAGGCCATGGCCGCACGATTGTTTCAAGCGTTGGCGTCGGATGGATGAGCGGTTGATGTTTTAGCTCTTCGACGTTCTGGCCTAGGAACGTGCGGTTTAGTCAGCACGTAGTCCGGAACCCATCGGTCAGCTTGGTTCGATCCACGTGGCCGCCAGTGCGGAGAGACGATGTTCTTCGTGGCCCGTTTTCGCCCGCTTCGCAGGACTCGCTCCTCCAACTGCTCCGTATTCTTCATCTGAGACAACAGCTGAAGTGTTGGAGCTGGACGACGGCGAGGACTCGAGCTTTCCCAGATGAGGAAGCGGCAGCCTTTCTTGTTTGCGGGCGGAAGAAAGCAGCGGCCTTTTTTTTAAGCGAAAAGATTGCCTCGTCTCCTGAGCAGCAAGGACGGAATCGACGCCGCCCATCCCCTTCCTCGACGTCCTGGCTCCCGTTGGGCGAGGAGGAACTCTTTGTCCTCCTGGTTGGTCATCATGGTCAGCGCATTCCGTGTGCCACTCGAAGAGGTTTTGTCGAAAGTACCTCAAAATCCTTTTCTTTCGAGATTTGAGCCCCCGATTGCCGGGTAGCGACCTTTCTTTAGGAGCTCGTACTCCCGATGGAGCTTCTCCAAACTTGGTGACAATGTTGTCTTTTCGGATCATTGGGATCCGCGCCATATCCCAAACTGAGCCACCATGGGGGTCACGGCCAGCGTTTACATCGCGGAGAGTCATCTTTTTGAGCTGTAGACGGTGGAGAACGCCCCGAGAAACCTCTCTGTTGGGAAAGGGGGTTTTGAGCCAATTACCTCCGTTTGGGGAACCACAGAAAATCTTTGCTCCTAGTCGCCCATAAACAAACTGAAAAAGAAAGGAGGAAATATTTTTCAGAACTTAATTTGTGACAAGTAGAATCGAATTCGGAAGGAAAATATTGTTGGGAAATAGGAGGAGGAAATGGAGTATGTTCCAATAACAAACCATGACCAGTCGAACGAGTCACAGAGGGAAAACTTCGGGTCATTGGTGCAACATCTTCCCACGAGCCGAATTCCATAAAAAAAATTCAGGTTGATTTCCACTTGAATGGTAAAAAATTCCCGGGTTAGGAACAAAACAATTCCAACTTTTGTTTGTAAGGACCACCCTAATATTTTATATAATATATATATATATATATATATATATATATTTTATATATATATATATATATATTATTTATTTATTTATATATATTACAGACATGAAAAAAATTGCAGTTGCATTTTTTTGAGGTTTCTAAATTCTTTACCCACTTGACACTAAAGCTACTGAAGTAATTTCAATTTTGGTAAAATTCTAGAGATCTTTCCCCGCTCTTATTACACACCTTTTCACTCAAATTAAACAACTGAACTTCAAATTAAAACAACTGAAATTCAAATGGAAACAAGTGAATCTCAAATTAAAAACTGAAGTTTTTAAATTAAAACTCCTCACAATAACAGTGTCTGAGCCGAGGAGACAGGCTGCTTCTGTTAGGCCTCATAAAAACCCACTATAACTCGTGTTTTCTAATGCCTTTATAGGTGTTATTTAGGGTTAGCGTGGTGTTATATACTTTGGTAGGGTGTGTGTGAGGGTGTTAAATATGCCATTTCAGCCGTGGGTACAGAGAGTTGCCCCAAAGCGAGCGAAGGGAGCTTGGAGCTTGATTCGCAAAATAACAATTATGAAATACCCCCACCACCACCACCACCACCACCACCACCACCACCACCACCACCACCAAACCACCCCCAACCACCACCAAACCACCACCACCACCACCACCACCACCACCCCCCTTAAACTATTCTGTGTATGTTAGTACACATGTTTGTAGTTATACAAAAAAACAAAAGTAAAAATTTTGGCACTCAAAATTTGTTTGCCACTCAAAAATGTTTGGTACTCAATTTTTTGGCACAAATTTTTGTCATAAATTTTTTTTTGACAACAAAACAAATTGGCACAATTTTTTTGGGCACTCAAACTTTTTTTCGCATTTTTTTAGCTAGCGAGTGAGAGAGAAGTGACAGCCTGAGGGTAGTACGTATTACCCCCAGGCTGTCACTCCTCCCTCACTCGCTAGCTATAAAATGCGAAAAATGTTTGAGTGCCAAAAATGTTTGAGCGCTAATATTGAGTCAAAATTTTTTGAGTGACAAAATTTTGTTATTGCCCCCAAAAATTGAGTGGCAAAAAAATTTGAGTGCCAAAAAATTTTGCATCCCAAAAAGTTTTGAGTGCCAACAAATTTTGAGTGCCAAATTCTTTTGTGTGCCAAATTTTTTGAGTGCTTACAAATTTAGAGTGCCAAATTTTGTTGTGTATAAATTTTGAGTGCCAAAAATTTTGAGTGGCAAAATTTTTCGAGTGGCAAAAAAATGAGTGCCAAAAATTTTGAGTGCCAAATATTTTTGAGTGTCAAAAATTGTTGAGTGCTAAACATTTTTGAGTCAATTTTTTGAGTGCCAAACATTTTTGAGTGCCAAAATTTGTTGTGTTGCAAATTTTTTTGAGTGCCAAAAATGTTCGAGTGCCAAAAAATGTTGTGTGCCAAAAAAAAATGGCACTCAAAATTTTTTTGGCACTCAAATTTTTTTGGCACAAATTTCTGCCACTCAAAAATATTTGGCACTCAAAAAAAAATATTTGAGTGCCAAAATTTTTTGACTGCCATAAATTTGGCACTCTTGTTTTCTTTTGTATAACTACAGTATGTGTACTAACATACACGCAATAGCTATACGTTACTTCATCCTGTGTTGCTTTATCTATGTAGTATGCTGTGTAAAAATATTTAAAAGAATGGTATATCTTTTTTAATAATTTTTTCCCTTTTCTTCCCTTTGCTGGCAGCACTCTGGTAAAAAATAAGAAAAAGTTTGCAGGAAGAAAATTGCATTTTCTGGGGGTTTCAATAATTTACCACCTTT
>JACEEZ010011617.1:0-12500 GCA_016584305.1 Chionoecetes opilio
CGCAGAAACAAGGCTTTGTTTTGGTTACGGCAAGATGGCGGACAGTTGGAACCAGTGCTGAGCCAGGCTTCCGCGATCCATGTTATATAGATCAGTGGTCCTACCACGTACTGTACTGTGTGATATGATTCCACTATAGTTATTCGGTGGCTTCAACAAAACAGATTTTTAAAGCGTGAAGTTAAGTGTGTTACTTGTGATAACTGGATGAATTGGACAAAATACTCCAAGATCGAAGGATGGTTTTCTGTAGAAATGTCAAACAAACTGAAGTATAGATCCACGAAATAAATGTACTGTATTTTGGAATATTGAATAAAGTATAATGTATTTTGTATTTTGGAACACTCTATATTACTTTTCTTTTTTTCTTTATACCTTCACAAAAAGATGCATAACACAAAGGAATATATTTGTTAATACAAAATTTATATATTACATTCACTGTGGGCTGGGGTGACAGATCTTCAGGTGGGATATCCTGGAGTGACGGTTCTTCAAGTGGGATATCCTGGGGTGACGGTTCTTCAGGTGGACATTCTGAGGTGACGGATCTTCAGGTGATCCCTGCTGGGTGTTAAGTTCTTTTAACCTATTTCCTCTCTTCCTCCAGAAGGTGAACAAGACATCTCTGGTTATTTCTATTTCGAAAGGCCTCTTCCATTTGTGCCCAAGTTCCAGGAACCAGTTCTTTCAGTTCAGGGTTGGGTTCAGTTCCTGGTTCTGGGTTCGCGTGTCACAAATGGAACGCAAAAACCCCGCTTTTTTGTTTACAAACAAACTCAGCTGGCGAGGCAAGAGGAAGAGAGAGAGAGAGAGAGAGAGAGAGAGAGAGAGAGAGAGAGAGAGAGAGAGAGAGAGAGAGAGAGAGAGAGAGAGAGAGAGAGAGAGAGAGAGAGAGAGAGAGAGAGAGAGAGAGAGAGAGAGAGAGAGAGAGAGAGAGAGAGAGAGAGAGAGAGAGAGAGAGATAGATTACAAGTGGTAACTCAGCTGTGATGTGAAGGGATCATATCAACAAGTTTAAGATCGCGGTAACGCATTCCTCCACCAGTGCCCCTTAATTGTAGGCCTGTCTGACATCCTCTCCGACTCGTGCATGCGGAAAACCCTTCACGATAAGAGAAATTGGGCCCAAGGCGGTCATTGTTTGTTATGAACTGAAAACTCTACCCAGGCTACCCACCTGCCAATGTGGGTAGAGAAAGTTCAAGGGTTTTGCCGAGTCACTACGCGCGTCGCCTCGGACCCAGGTTTTCGTGCGCAAATGGAACGCCTGAATTCTTGGGTTCCGTGAACTGGTTCCTGAAATGTCGCAAAAGGCCTTTCTTTTGGGTTTTCAAAGTTGAATAATATGTTTCCTATTATTTCATTTATATTTTCATTATACGGCTGCTGTAATTTCTGTAATTTATTTATTTCCATATTGTAGCCCGGGCATCGTAGTAAAAAGTGTCAAGGCTGTTAGTTCTGAGTTTAAAGTGTAATGTTGACTCTGGTCTATTATCATACTTTTTTTCCATTCCTCCCATTTGTTTCTTATATTTTTTATATATAACCAGGCTTGATTTTTCTCCATTTCTTCCTTCCACTGCTTTGTATCCCATGCCTCTGCTGGCTGGCTCTCCTTCGTTAACAAAACTGGCTGGTATCGGTATTAGTATTGCATCGGTATACCGGTATCGGTATATTATTTGGTCGGTATGAGGAGTTTTCAAAGCTAACACCGCCAGATGTCTCTCGCGCTCTCACATCCTTTGCCCTTTCAGCCTGAATGATCTATCATTTATCGTAAATTCTCTGTACTTCTTCGGGACATATCAGAATTACCCTTCAATACAACAACTGAAACAGTTCTTAATAAAAAACGTAGTTTATCATTTTATTTTTCTGCACTTGATGAAAATATTGGCAAAACAATTGAATACTTGAAAACTCAATCTTTAAAATCGTCTTTTCATGAAAACACGCAAGTTCAAGCAGAATGAAGCTTCAGGAAATATCTATTAGTATGTAAGCATTCACTGAGTACCTGTTTTTATTATTTTATTATCAGCTCCTGCTGAGCGAGTCCATAACACCGTGGGCTATGCCAATCCGCCGTAAGACTTCTTGAAGTGACCCGCCTTCATTATGGACTGCGCTACCAAGGTATGTAAAACTTTCCAAGATCTCAATGTCCTCGCTGCACGCATGAACAGACTGTACTGTTTCATCTAGTAAGCCTCCAAACACCTGGCCCTTGGTCTTAAACCAGGAGACCTCAAGTCCCAAAGGCTTTGCCTCCTCGTGCAGCGCTTCGCGAGCCATCACCATGACAGGAACTACCACGTGTAGGCCTCGTGGCCTCTTGTAGCTTCCTTATTTTCTTATGCTCTTATGTATGACCTCCAGTGACTCAGCAAAGATTACTGCATCATCGGCAAAAACAAGATCAGTGATCTTGGTGTTGCCGATGATGTTCCACAATCCCTTTGATCTACAACTTTGCCCAATACCCAGTCCATACAAGTGTTGAAAAGTGATTGGGCAAGGACGCACCCTTGCCTCACTCCTGTATTAACAGGAAAGAAGCTGGATACACCTCCCCCACACTTCACAGCACTCTCAGTCCCAGAGTACAGACCAGTCATCAATCACATCACATCATCACATCAATCATCATTCACTTTTCATCCCCATCCATGAATTTATCCAGCCTCCTTTTAAAGCTCCCTATTGACTGGCACTAACTACCTGACGACTGACGACAGAGTCCATTACAACCATTTACCACATTATTTGTGAACCAGTTTTTCCTTCCCTCACCACCGTGTTGCCTTCACAGCGGCGGTAGCAGGCATCTCCGGCATCTTCCTGGGCACGCTGGCGGGACAACTCGGGAATGTGTTTCACGTCTCGTCCAGTGTGATAGGATCCATCTTGGGACCCATGCAGGGAATATTCGTCGCCGGCATCTCCGCTCCGTGGACCAACACAAAGGTGTTGTGTCATCACTACATCTCATCACTGTGACACCATTGCACACACATTGGCTTTTATCTGCTAATAAAGTTACTGACAACAAAAATATAGATAGATTAGTACACACACACACACACACACACACACACACACACACACACACACACACACACATACACACACACACACACATACACCGCGCGATGGTCAGGTGACAGCGTGCCGGGCTCCCATTCTGTGGGTAGGCGGTTCGAATCCTCGCGCTCCCGGGGATTTTTCACTGACAAATTCGGGCGGTTACTGTCCCCATTGAGCAAGGGGATGGGGGTGTGTGGTGTGTGAGGTCCCAGCATTGCCCAAAGATCGGTAATAATGAGCTCCAAGCTCGCACTGAGAGGGTGAAAACTGGCGATCGCGAGCCAGCTCGCGTGGACAAGACTATGGGGGAATGAATAACACACACACTTTTAGGGAACTCCGTAGTGTAAGGGTTAGCACTCTCGGCTCACAACCGAGAAGTCCCGGGTTCGATCCCCGGGCGGAGCGAAGACAGACGGGCGGTCTTCTTAAAACCCGAGCCCCTGTCCCCCCAGCAGTGAATGGGTACCGGGTGTTAACCGGGGGTTTGTGACCCGCCTCCCGGGGTGGTGGCTTCCCCCAACACTAACCACAAAGGAAGAATGATAAAATAAATGTTGATATGGAGACGGGGCTATACGAGCGTTGCTCAGGCCCTGTAAAATACAACTAGATGAATACAACTAGATGAATACACACACCGCGCGATGGTCAGGTTGACAGCGTCCCGGTCTCTCACTCTGTGGGTAGGCGCTTGGTCTAGATAGAATTCTAATAGAATTGGATTCTATCTAGACCAAGGGTAGGCGGTTCGAATGCTTGCGCTCCCGGGTGGGCATTTTCGAAGGGGCTCTAAACTACACCCTCTTAGCGTCCTAAGACCGACTTAGTTATACCGGGCCAAGAAGATTACTAAGGGAGCATTTTCGGGCGTCATCTTACCCTCGTGTAAGGGGACAGAAGGCCAACCCTTCTTAGTGCCACCTAACCAATCAGCGCGCGCGACACAAGTCTGTATTTGGCGGGAAATACGTATACCACGCCGAGTCTCTCTCTCTCTCTCTCTCTCTCTCTCTCTCTCTCCTCTCTCTCTCTCTCTCTCCTTCTCTCTCTCTCTCTCTCTCTCTCTCTTTCTTTCCTCTCTCTCTCTCTCTTTCCTTCTCTTTCCCTTCTCTCTCTCTCTCTCTTCTCTCTTTCCTCTCTCTTTCCCTCCCTCTCCCTCTCCTCTCTCTCTCTCTTCTTCTCTCTCTCTCTCTCTCTCTCTCCTTCTCTCTCTCTCTCTTTTCTCTCTCTCCTCTCTCTCTCTCTCTCTCTTTTTTTTCCCCTTTTCTATTTTTCTTCTCCCTCCTCTCCTTCTCCTTGGTTCCCCAATATTATTTCCTCTCCTTCCTTCCTATGGCCGGGGGAGTTTTCTCCCCTCTTTCCTTTCCCTTTTCCCCTCTCTCTCTTTCCCCTTTTCTCTTTTCCTTTTTCCCCCCCTTTCTCTCTCTCCTCTCTCTCTTTTTTCCCCCCTCTCTCTCTCTCTTCCCTCCTCTCTCTCTCCCCTCTCTCCCCTCTCCTCCCCTCTCTTCTCTCTCTCTCTCCTTTTTTTTCTCTTTATTTTTCTCCCCCCTCTTCCTTCTCCTTGAGTTGCCAGATATGTATTTCTGCCAGTCACAGTGCAGTGTTAACCCCGAGGAGTCAGCTCTCTCTCCCTCTCTTTTTTTTCTTCTTTATTTTTTCCCCCCTCTTCCTTTCCCCCCTTTTCATCCTCTCCCCACATATCATAGCCATATGTGTATTGTCGTGAATAACGAACTTTTTTTTCTGGTGTTTTTTGATATTTTTAGAATTTAAATTTGCTAACCGTTTCTGTCGCAATCATATTATTCCGCCCAGCCCACCCCTATATATATGTATTTTAATACCCACACCATAATAAAAATAACTGTCAAAAATATTAATTTAAAACCCAATAATATAACCATTTTTTTAGGGTGACGGAGAAAATTGGGGGGGCAAAGAGACCCCAAACCCCTCCCTTACCTACACCGCTGCACTGTCTTAGGCGGAGCGAAATTTGTTTCCGAAATGTCCAACTAGCGCAAGGGGGGGCTTGGGGTTTTTCCCAAAAATCCCCCCCCGGAATTTTTCATGAAAAATTCGGGGGGTTTTTACTGTCCCCCCTTGAGCAAGGGATGGAGGGTGTGGTATGTGGGGTCCCAATCTCATCGCTTTCCAAAGTCGGAAATAATCTCCAACTCGCATGGGGGGGGAAAAACTGGCGATGCGGCTATCGCTGGACAAGCCCGGGGTGAATAACCGGGGCCACCGAGGGGAAAGGAGAGGGGCTCTCTCTCGGTGGCCAGGGAATAACACGGATGCTAACTAAATTTACCCGCATTACCGCAACTAATTGGCCCACCCCCTTTTCTTATTCCTTACGGGGTTTTTTATAGGGGTGGGAACTAGGCGGGCTTTTTGTTCTTCTTTTCTTTTCCCTTTGGCCCGTTTTTTATGATGTAAAAAATTAAATCCCAAAAAATAATAAGTCTACAACTAAACTATGCCAAAAATGTCCTCTGGGCCCATGTAAAAAAAATAAAACAAAGGCTGAACAGGAGGCAAAAGGATCAATCCGTGGTGGGTTTACGTTATTTCTCTGACACCACCCCTTCAGTACTATTCGTTCTTACGTGGTGTCTGTACAGGGGGTAGCCAGAGGGGGGGGGGCCCCCAAATTTTTAGAGACTGCCAAATCGGAAATCCAGGGTCGTGGGGTTTTTAATTTAAAGGTTTTTCTAAATGGGTTTTTTTTGGGTCGCACTAATATTTTTCTAAAAATTTTCGCATAAACTTTATGAACCGCATTTAAAAACCAAAAAAAAGTTCTTCTGTTTTTCTACTAATATATGGATGCATGCTTCGATAAAATTTTAAATACAAATTTAAAACAAATTTCTGCCTCGGTGCAAAGCTTAAAATATTTTTTACATTTTTTTGTGGCATTAAAATTTGGCGATGTTTACACGTTTTCCCAAAACATACTGCTGGTTGGCAAACGCTTGTCAAAAAACAAAAAGCAAAAGCCCTTGGAAAAAAAAAATAAAGAATGGAAAACGGCTTGTTCTGGCAAAGTAGGTTTAATTTTGGAGGCGACACCCGCGGCGGGGAGTGGTGGCGGGGGGTTGTGGGGGGCCCATTGAATCAAAAAATTTCCACTTCACGCGTCGACTCATTGCATTTCCAGGCTTTCTATCTGATTGATACACAATAATAACAGGAAAATATGACTGCCTAGATATAGATAACTTCTAAACATTCGTTATTGACTATATAATATCATAGAGTAGCATTTACCTCGCCTCCTCAACTATAACCTACTTGGTTATTTGGTTATATACAATGTTTTACAGAATCAGGCTTCTATACAATATACATATAGAAGAAAATCGTTCTTAATATTATACTTTTGTGTTTTAAGTGCAGTGGAATAAGCCCATATTTTTCTTTCAAGTTGACCAACTTTTCACCAAATTGTGAGTTAAAACTGCCAGCGACCACTGGCATTTCGGAGTTGCAGTTCTCTCTAATTCAACACATCTACTTTAGGAGCGTATGGTATAATTTCATCAATTTTACTATATTGAATATCATGCAAAGAACCAATAAATGACCACCCATAGGGCTCAATATGCCCCCAATTAAGTCATATCTTCAAAAAAATTCTCTGTGGGGCTTACAGCGCCTCCCAGACCCCTAGCTGATAAGGCTCGCTTCGCTCGCCACCCACCCCTCAACCATCATTGGGAGGTGGCCCCCCCCCAATTATTTTTCCTGGCTACGCCCTTGGTCGGTATGAATGTCTAAATGTTGGAAAAGCCACATCCCCACAAAAAAAAAAATTTAATTTTGGAAAAAAAAAAATTTAAAGAAAAAAAATCACTTTGAAAAAAATGTATCCTAAAAAAAATCTATCCAGGACAAAAAAATCTTTTTGGAAAAAAAATATTACTGGAAAATTTTTTATCCTAAAAAAAAAATTCTTGAAAAAAAAAAATCTTTAGAAAAAAAAAAATTTTTGAAAAAAAAAATCAAATTTTTTAAAACACAGCCTTGAACGAAGGAAGGGTTTTGCCCCATACTATTAACGCATGCGTGTGCAGGGTAACTTAATTTCCCTTACGGCCTTTCACCTACAACAGGGGTCGTGGGGGGAAAAATTTTCACCGCGGCGGAGGCTCCCCGCGAGGTGCGCTGTCCCTGGGGGCTGCCCCGAAAAAAACCCTCCCCTTCCCAACGCCAGCCCGCCGCCCCCCCAAAACCCACCACCACCCCCAAACCACCAAAGGCCAGATCCAGCAAAAAACGTAAGTCAAGGGGTTTTAAACGTAGGGCGTAATGCACTCCGGCGAACCCCGCCCCCTCTTGCGCCGAGGCTTTTTGAAAAAATACGCCGAGTGGACTTACGCCGGGCGCAAGGAGGAGTATCTCAGAGTATTCCACAGAAAACAGCTGATTGGGTTTTGGGCGAAACCCCTCTCCTCGCAAATACAAAAATCACAGAGTGTTTATATTATTTTTCAGATCTATCACCCAATAAAAGGGGCTTCCAGATAAAAAATGTTACAAACATAAATCAGCTATTCTCGCTGGCATCTGGGTTGACAAAAAAAAATCGATGTATCAGGGGTTTAAAGCGATAAAAGGGTTTTTGATGTGATGATTAAGAATTTCGTCAGTTTTGACGCAGCTAGATGGTCTCTGCTGTAACCAGCAGCTCTCTCGCAGACTACCCGAGCAGAGAGCTGTCTGCTAGTGCTTATATGTTGTGCCGAAGCCACCCCCCGGGGAGGGGGGGTTAAAAAACCCCCCGGCAAACACCCGGTACCCTTTCACGCTGGGTGGACAGGGGCTCGGGTTTTAAGGAAACACCCCAAAACGTTTCCGCTCCACCCCGGGGATCGAACCGGGACTTTCTGGTTGGAACCCGAGGTGCCCCCCTACACTAAGGGGTACAGTTGATTCGGGCCGCCATTTGGGATCAGGCCCCTATATTAAAGCATACTGGACGACAGTTTCGCGGTCGTTTTCAGAGACACCGATTTTTTTTTTTGGGGGACAATAGGTGTTGTTCTAATGGGATATTTTTATTTTTCGAAAAAAAACAAAAAAAAAAAAAAATAAAAAAAAATTAAACCCCCAAACCCCAACCCTTTAAAGGGGTTTTTAATAAAAACCAACCAAAGAAAAAAGGTTTTAATAAAAACCTTAACCCCAAAAAGTTACCTTTTTTTTTTTTTTTTTTTGGCGCAAAATAAAACTATCTCCTTAGAAAAAGCCCCTATTGTAGGCCAAAAAAAAAAATAGCGGTTTCTGAAACGCCGGTTAACTGCCTGTTCCCTGGGGATGCATGCACTATAGGCGGCCGTTTCCAAGGGCGGCCCAAATAACGGTACCCCACTAAGGATACCATTGACAGTACAGATTGACCGAAAAAACGATTTGGAGGAAATAATTTAAGGCGCAGACATCCTATTGACTTTAATGATTTTTCTGGGGCAAAAAGGGCCAAAACCATCCTGATTAACCTAATATTCAGGGACAAAAAAGGGGCAGCATCAGGGTTGCCCAAAATAAAATAATAAATTAAAGGGGCGTTAAGAGGCAACTTTTCTGTTTTGACTAATCGTATCATTCAGGGAAATGAGAACGGTCCCTGGACTCTCGTCAAACCAAAATTCTCGCCCACACAATCCGGAACTCTCGCCGAAGGTAATTTTTGGGTTAGTAGGATATTAAGGGAAAGATACGGGTAAAAAAAAACGAGGACTGCGGGGGGGTCATTTCTGAAAAAAACGACTAGTTTTTTCCTTGCCAAAAATTTAGTGTTTTTGGAAAAAATGGACGGGACTGCAGGGGTCATTTTCTGAGACACTGACTATTTTTTCCTTGGGAAAAAATTTAGTGTTTTTATAAAAAAATGACGAGGACTGCGCATCATTTTCTGAAACACTGACAGATTTTCCTTGCCTAAAATTATGTTTTTGGGTAAAATGGACAGGACGCTCGGTCTTTTTCGAGACACTGACTATTTTTCCGGTAAATTTCTGTGTTTCCCCATACATCCCATAATCCCCAAGCAATTTTTTGGGCACCTGGGGGAATGGGGGGGTTTTCGGGGGGGGAGCAAAAAAGCGTCGGAGACAGAAATTTAAGAATTTGTGGGGAGCAAATTTCCCAAAAATCTAAAGAAATTTTCCCTTATTCTAAGAAATTTCCCAAACCAAAAATTAACCTAACCTAGCGGGGGGGTTTCCCCACCGAAAACTAAACTAACCTTCCCTAATCTATAAAATCTAACCAAACCAAACCCAATTAACAAACCAAAACCAAAAATTAATACCCTAATCAAAAATACCCTAAAAAAACCCCCTATAGGGTTTTGGGGGGCCTCTGGAAGGGGGGGTTGTGTCTGTATGAGTATTAGTCAAAGACCTAATATTTCTAAAATTTGTATAAATTTTTGGTAAAATTCTAGGGTTTGCCCATACTCCCCCATTCCCCCCAACAAGTTTGGGTACCGTGGGAATGCGGGTTTTCGGGTGGGGAAAAAATTATGCGTTGGAAAAACGTAATTTAAAAGTTGTTTTTGGGGGTTAAAATTTCCCTAGATCTGGGTAATTTCCTTAATCTAGAGAAAAAAAAAAAAAAAAAAAAGCCCCAACCAAATTTAAACCAACCTAAACCCTTTTCCAACCAAACTACCTAACCCCCCAAAAAAACCCCAAACCAAAATAACCCAACCCAACCTCCTCCTTCTAACCCAATAATCCCGGGGGGGTTGGGGGGGGGCTCAAAAATTTTTGTTTTCTTCTTAATCGATTACATTTCAAACTCAGAAAAAAAAAATTTTTAAATTTTTCCCCAGGGAAATTTTAAAAATTTTTTAAATCAAAAGTTTGGGGAAATTTTGGGGCCCCCAGACATAATTTTGATTCCCCCAGTCCCCAAATTGTTTTGGGGAAAAAAATATGGGGAAAAAAAAAAATTAAAAAGTTTTAAAGGAGGGAAGTCATTAAAAACTGACCCAACAAACCCCCAAAAAATTTTGAAAACCATTTATGGGGGGTGAGGAAAATTTTCGTTTAAAATCCCCCCCAAATTTCCACATAATTTTCGGCGGGTTTATTGTAAAGGTCAAAAAAAAAAAAAAATTTCTTATGGACTTTTTGCCCGTCCCAAAAAATTTTAAAAACACCAAACCTTTAAGGGAATTTTTTTAAAAATGAAAAACCCCCCCAACTCCCCCAAACTAAACAACCCCCCTTTGGTCCCTAATTAAAACACGGGGGGCGTTTTTAAAAAAGATTTTTTACAATGAATTTTCCTTTAACGCGAAAAGGAAATTCCCCTAAAAAAATTTGGCATCCCGAGGGGGCAGATTTCCCCCTTCGGGGAGAATTAAAGCTCAAAAGGGCCTAAAAACCCCGGGGGAAAAGGGCAAAGGGCCCAGTGAAACCCCCCATTCAATAAAAGGGGCAGGATTTGCCCAAAAACCTTTTTAAAAACCCAAAATTCCCTATAGGGAAAAAAACAAATTTAAACTACCCCCGGGGCCGGGTTCGCCTCGCCCACAACAATCTGCTCACAGGACTCCGCTAGTGGTCAAAAAAATGGTACTGCCCCAAAAACGAAACTAATACAAAAAAAAAACCGAAGGTATCCCCTACCAGCCGAGGGGGCCCCCACCAAGGCTTTATCTCCTAACATTTGTAAAACACCCGCGGCCCGGCTTTTAAAAACTTTTTTAACCTTATGGGGTTTAAATTATTTTAAAAAAATAAATTACATTTTATTTATTTAAATACGCCCCCTTTTCCTCCTCACGGGTGGGTAAATTTCCCTTTTGGCCCCATGGGTCCGGGAATGGAGTAAGTTGCCCTTTTGGTCCCCCCGGGGGGTTGGCGCAGATTGCCCGGGGAAAAATTCGGGGAGTATTTGATTTTCGCGAATAACCCGCCGGGGTTTTCGAAAGGGGTCCCCCCACCGGCCCAAACCCCCCGGGTTTTTCTGGCCCCCCCTGCCCCCCCCCCCCTGCCCCACCTCTACCCTGCGGGACCCCCCGTGCCCCCCACCCGGTCCCATTTTCCCCCCCCCATCCAAACCCCCCGCCCGGGCGGAAAAACCGAGGGGGAGGAAATTTCTTAAATCTATTTTTTTTACTGGAAAAATTCCAAATTTCCCCTTTAAACCCAGGAAAAAATTTTCCTTTTAATTGTAAAAGGAAAATTTCTTAAAAAACAATTTAAGTTTTTGACTTTTATTTTTTGGGATCCCTTTAAAAGATTGTTTAAATTTTGTAAATGTTCGTTTTAAAAATGGTGTAATTTTGCGTCTTTTGTGTTTTTGGTTCCCCGTTATCTTTTTTCTGCTTTTTTTTTTATTTTTTTTACCAAATTGCTTTACTTTTTACTTTCGGCAAATTTTTCAGTCCCCCTCGCTTGGGGCGAAGGTTAAATTTAATATTTACTCTATTTTTTTTTAACCCCGGGTTTGGGGTTATAGTAAGCCTTTTTATTTTGTGGTTAAATATTTTTCCCGTATTTTTTTTTTTCCTCCTGGGGGTTACTAAAAATTTAATTTTGGTGTGATTTTTTTTAAAATTTTTTGGGGATATTCCTATTTATTTGGGTGATTTTATTTTATTTCCCTTTTGGTTTTTTTTTTTTTTTTTTCCCTTTTTTTGGGTTTTTTCCTTTTTTTTTGATTTTCCATGTTATTTGGTTTTATTTTCCCCATTTATATTTTTTAGGATTTTTCATGGGGGTATTTTTGGGCTAGTTTACAACCCCTTTTTCCCTTGGATTTTCCCCCCCAAAACCCCCCTTAAAAACCCCCAATTTAAAAGAACTTTTTTACCATAAAGTAGGAATTTTCTTTTTAGAAGGGGGAATTTTATTTTTTAATCCAAAAAAATGGAAAAAAACCCCCCTTTGGGGTTTCCCCCTAGGCAAAAAAACCCTTTACCAAAAACCCCCCAAGAAGTCAAAGGGCAAAACCCCCCCCTTTTTTTTAAAAAAACCCAATAAAAAAAATTAAATTTAACAATTTTTTTGAAGTTTTCTGAAAAAAAATTTTAATCTTTCTTTGTGTTTGTTCACTCCAAACCTGATCATGTTTTGTTACCTGAGTACCGTAAATCCCATGTACCATAATAACACTAAAGTCGCCGGAAAAAGTTTTCTTTTTTTTTTACAGACGTGTGTGGCGTTAATACTTACATTTCTACATCCATGATTTCAGGAAAGTCAAAAGGGGCTATCTGGGAGTCTGTCATTTTTTGTCTTCATCTGTGTCATAGTATGGCTATAAATGAAAAAAAATTACAAAAATATATATCAACCGAGTGGCGACGTTGATAATGGGCTACACTAAGGTCGCCATCTAGTGTTTGTTCTGAGTGTCCTCCCGCCTCGTCT
>JACEEZ010011617.1:17500-32191 GCA_016584305.1 Chionoecetes opilio
AAATTTAATCTGTCATGACCGGATTGCTTCACCAATAGCTTCCCTTGATGTTGGCACCTTCTTTACAGATCACGCAAAACTCCGTCCCCTCTCCCGACATATTGGCGATACTACCAGGATCTCAGTTCACAGGGTATATCTGACTGAGCCAAAACTGCTTCTTCAACATGGCCTGAAAAAAGAAAAAATGGAGTTGACCCCTATACTCTGAACGGAAGTGCTAAATCTGAACCGGAAGTGCTATAAGGAACACCTTCGTTGCTTTTTGAGTGCTATAAATCGACTCGGCATACCTGAAAACCTACAAAAGGATACTCAAATTATGAAAATCGGTCCATTATTGGCGGAGATAGGTGCATCGGGTCAGTGCCGGGGGGCCCCCAAAAGGGAAGTTGACCCCCAAAAGGGGGGTTAAGGGGTTCTGAAAATTGGGACCCAATCTTTTTGTTAATCTGATAGCTATAGAAAGCAGAACGTGCAAAAAAATCCAATTTTAGCACAAAAATCTACGGGAGCCCTTTCCAACAGTACATACCGCACTATTACCGCTAGCCGCAACTAATTGAGCCCACCCCCTTTCTATATCTCTTACTGCTTCTTTATAGGGTATGAGCAAAACTAGGCGGGTTTTTGCTTGCTTCTCTTTCTTTTGCCCTTGGCCAGTTTTTTATGATGTAAAAAAAAATTAATACAAATATAATAAGTACTACATACTTAAACTATGTCCAAAACTGTTCCTCTGGCCCCATGTAATTAAATACAACACAAAGGTGAACAGGAGGCAATAAGTGATACAATCCGTGGGGTTGACGTTATTACTCTGGACACCACACCATTCAGACTATTCAGTGCTAAGTGGCTGTCTTATCAGGGCGTAGCCAGAGGGGGGCCAATGGGGGGGGGGGGGGGGGGGGGGGGTCATGCCCCCCCCAATTCAACACATCTTACTTTAGGAGCGTATGGTATAATTTCATCATGTTACTATATGAATATCATGCAAAAGAAACCAATAAAGACCCACCCATAGGGCTCAATATGCCCCAATTAAGTCCTATCTCAAAAAAATTCTCTGTGGGGCTTACAGCGCCTACAGCACCCCCAGCTGATAAGGCTCGCTCGCTCGCCACCCAACCTCAACCTCCATCATTGGGAGGTGGCCCCCCCCCCCCCCCCCCCATTATTTTTCCTGCCTCACGCCCTTGGTGGGTAGAATGTCTAATGTTGGAAAGCCACATCACCACAAAAATATAGATATTATCTTGGAAAAAAAAATAAAATTGGGAAGAAAAAAATATCTTTGAAAAAAAGTATCCTACAAAAAATATCTATCCCGCAAAAACAACTATTTTGGACAAAAAAATATATACTGGAAAAAGTTTTTTATCTGAAAAAAAAATTCTTGAAAAAAAAATCTATCTAGAAAAAAAAAATCGTGGAAAATAAAAACTATTCTGAACACAGCCTTGAACGAAAGGGAAGGTTGCCTCCTACTCTTGTAATGCCGTTATTTGGAAGAGATAGGATGGGAGTTCGTATCAATAATTCCCGGGTTATGTCCGTAAGCAATCTCAATCTTTTCGTTTCTCGTGTAAGTTTAATCTTTCTTAATATCTTACATGTCTATACGGCTCCTTCCCTCACTCCCTCCCCCCCGACATTCCGCCGTACGAGTCAACATTCGTGGGACACTAATTCGCGATCATGCGATAACTAAGAGGTTCAAAACTTTTTCATCTCCCCTTCACCTCCTATCAGATCAAGGAACACTTAGATTCTTAAGTCCTTCAAAATAGTCTCCATAGTGAAGATCACGGTAATACATGGATGTGTTAGTAAAGTTATTTGCTAAATAAAATGTCGACCAATTTATGTTCGACTCCAATACCACAACCACTCCAAAAGACGCGTGCGTAGCTGGAAACGAACCTCAATAACACTTTTCTCGGTTATTAGATTTAAAACAATTAATTCCTTATCTATCAAAGTAACAGGACTGTATATAGGCAGCCTTCTTAGCTACACCTGTTTCTTCTTTAATTAAAAGTCATTCATGGGTGATTAATCCCTTCAAGGGGATAGCCGTTCAGGGGATCCAAACATCCCCTTTCTTCCCGCCTACCCATCCCAACTTGGCCTGATTTACCCACGAGAAAGGCAGTCTACCTCCCGTCCCCGACAGGTAAAGACGTACGGACGTTTCGCCCCTATTCCCCCCCCTTCCTTGTATAATATTTTTATCCTATATTGTCCAAATTGGGTACCGTTGTTTAGTTTTCACTAACGTAAAGGAGGCCTGCCCCATCCTTATAAGTATATTTAAGGAGTCTCTCTCCCGCTCCGACAGGGCGGACATCTCCGTCGAGGCCAAAAGCCGACACATGGTTTTTCTTAGTGAAACACACACAACATTCTTATCTTATATTCCCACCTTATATTTTCCATGTATTATATAAGTATTCAGCGGTCGGATATGTTACTAAGTGAAGGATACGTCATCAGTAAGATTAAGTGAGGAGGTTTATGCTCACAAGAGTTACCTTAATCACATGGGAAGAGCTTCCTGTATCAGAGTGTTGTAAAGGTTTACTATATCAGATTATAGCTTTTCCTGTGTTGGGATGGAGAGCTTTCTTATGTTGATTAGAATTATATGTTTGTCTGTGATCTCAAACAAGAAAAACCTAATAACTTCAGGATGAATAAATAGGAGGATGTTTAAAATATAGTTCTTGTGTTTATATAAAAACCCAGGTGATATCTGGCGTTTAGGACAGTAAATCCCCACGCTTTCCAAAAGAGTCAGCCTCACTCGGTATCGTTCCTCATATCAATCACGACTACAAGATAATCTAATATCTATATCTATTCAAAAACATTGCCCAGAAGTAAAACCATAGAACTACTTGTTCTGAGCTGGTGGCAGCACCTTCCCCTTAACTCATTCCCCTTTCCCCTTAACTCATACCCTTTCCCCTTAACCCTACCCCTACCCCTTTCCTTAAGTTCATTCCCAAATTTCAGTACTCTCCGCAGCGAGAAGTGGTTCACACTTATAATCAATAGTGAAGTCATAAGACAAGTTTCAATTCTCAATTTCAAGTTTAAATAAATGAAAAAATCATAATCAATTTACATATCATTCAAATAACAAAGGCACCAGGTATAAACTTCTTCATAGGGAAGTTCTGGCAAAACACTGGTGACTAAAGCGGTGGGATATATTCCTACAAATAACAGCAACAGAATCTCACCTGGGAAAATAGCAAGATAAAGTCAAATTTCGGTACATTTTCATACAGTAATCGATCATTATAGTAGGCTCATTAGATTTTCCCCCATAAACAAAAAACCCTACACACCATGACCTGACCATGTGGCGTGAGCTGTAAGAAGAAGCGAGCGTCACCGGCCCCGCCACGCTGCCGCGCATCCCAGCCACTTCAGCCAGGCGCATTGCAGCGCGCCCTAGCAGCCCACGCTCGCCTCAGCTCCGCCGCCCTTCACAGCCAGCCGCCTCACGCCGCAGGCCGCCACACACCCACACGCCTCGCAACCAACCATGTCAAAGAGAGGGAAGTGAAGCCTAGTCGCGAGGGAAGTCCCTGGATCTCCTCGGCATACCCGTCAACCGACATGAGCTGCGCTGACCAAAACACACGGCGACAAAGAACCTGTACATAATGCGTGCAGGGTATCAAAGGGGCGTCTGAATGCTGTCCGCCGCCCCGCAGTGTTACTACAACAACCAGCAGAGCAACGCGGTGACCCAACAGCTACGGAGACAGAGGATACTGCAGCGACACGGCTCAGGAAGGTACACTCTCGTTCCAAGAACCTACAGGAGTTCCTGAAACGTTGAAGAGCTGAAGGCCATCAAGAAAGGTACAGGGCGTCAACAAGACCCATGATGCCACCATCAAACAACAAGGTGGAAAAGTCGGTATAAAATAGTGTTTAAATAGAAAATCGAGGAAGAATTATTTTGAACATGAACATGTAATTTATTTTGTGTGACCTGAAAGGTAATACATACTCTGTTTAGGTAGGAGCGTCAACCCGGTATTACTCTTGGGGAGGAAATCAAATCGAAAAAGCTGTTTTAAATGTAAAACATTTGACCGGATTGAAAACAAATGAGGGTCAGTATGTTCTTAATATATCCAGGAGAGGTTGATTGGGATACCAGTCTCTCATTGAATTCATCTAACAGACCAGTCTGGTTCGTGAGTCTTCAAGTATTTAATTCAAGTTACAATCAACCCGACTTGTGGTGTCTTCAGGGGGAAGATTAAGCGAAAAGTGTTAGATGTAAATTACTGAGTCAAGGGTAGTGTACAGGTAGACTAGAGAAACAATTGGGTCTAGGAGATTCTCATTTCTAGAAGTCGGAGTGTCTGGTTTTCACGGGCTCAGCTGGTTCAGTGGGAGGAGTATTTTAAATTCGAGATAGTATTACCCTGCTTCTCACTTCACAAGCGACAGCTGAGGTTGTGGCGGGCCATTTCAGGATCGCTAAGCTGCGTTATCTAACCTGAGGGTAGCCGGGTGTGCGCCCCGGGACGAACTTGCGACGAGGAATGTGGGGACTGAGTAGGATTCTGACAACCACGTCATACCAGTCAGAGGTCGATTGGGATTACTTCCTTCATGAATATTCGTGTAATCTAAACACAAGCGACACCCTTTTTTTCCCAAAGAATAAAGCAAGTCCATTAAATTCACTCTAAATTCGTACCATTACACACTTCCCTTGACGAGTTTAAAACGGGAAAACAAAAGATCGTGAGTAGTTAATTTGATATTGAAGATTTAATTTCACGGAGAATAGAACGTGTGTTAATGCCCGTTATTCGGAAGAGATAGGATGGGAATTCTTATCATATAATTCCCGGTGTTATGTCGTAAGCAATTCAAATCTTTTGTTTCTGTGTAAGTTATCTTCTTTCTTCCTATTTCCATTTCTATCTTCCTTCCTTCCTCACTCCCTCCCACCCGACATTCCGCGTACGATCAACATTCGTGGGACACTTATTCGCGATCATCGATAACTAAGAGCGTTCAAAAAACTTTTCATCCTCCTCACCCTCCTATCAGATCAAGGAACACTCCAGATATTAAGGTCCTCAAAATAGTCTACATAGTGGGAAAAGATCACGGTCATACATGGATGGTTAGTAAAGTTATTGTAAATTAAAGTCGACCAAATTATGGTTCGACTCCACTACCACACCACTCCAAAAGACGCGTTCGTATGCTGGAAACGAACCTCAATAAACACTTTCCTCGGTTATTAGATTATTAAAACATATTAATTCTTCTATATCCAAATGTAACAGGACTGTATTATAGGGCAGCCCTTGCTTAGGTTACACTTGGTTTTCATTTAGTTATAAAGGCATTCATGGGTGATTAATCCCTTCAGGGGAAGCCGTTCAGGGGATCCAAAAACATTCCCCTTCCTCCCGCCTACCCATCCCATACCTGCCTTAGCTACCACGAGAAGGAAAGTCTCTTTCCGTTCCCGACAGTTAAGACGTACTGACGTTTCGCTCCTATTCCCCCCCCCCCCCCTTTCTTGTTATAATTTTTTATCTATTATTCCAAATATGGGTACCGTGTTTAGTTTTCATAACGTAAAGGAGGACTGCCCCCATCCCTTATAAGTATATTAACGAGTCTCTGTCCCGCTCCCGACAGGCGGACATATCCGTCGAGCAAAAGCCCGACACATGGTTTTTTTTTTGAGTGAAACACACACAACATTCTTACTCTATATTCCCCCCTTATATTTTCCATGTAATATAAGTATTCCGCGTTATGTTACCTAAGTGAAGGATAATTCATCAGTAAGACAGGAGGGATGTTTATGCTCACAAGAGCTTACTTCTCACATGGGAAGAGCTTCCTGTATCAGAGTGTTAAGGTTTACCTTATATCAGATAGAGCTTTCTGTGTTGGGATGGAGAGCTTTCTTATGTGAATTAGAACTATATGTTGTCTGTGATCTCAAACAAGAACATAAATTTCAGGATGAATAAATAGGATGAGTTTCAAATTATAGGTCTTGTGTTTAATTATAAAAACCACAGGGATTTATTTCTGCGTCTAGGACAGTAATCCCCACACTTCCAAAAAGAGTCAGGCCTCACTCGGTATAATTCACATATCAATAACGAACTACCAGATAAAATCTAATATATATATCTATTCAAACATGCCCAGAAAGTAAAACAATAGAACTACTGTCTGAGCTCGGTGGCAGAACTTCCTTAACTCATCCCCTTCCCTTAACTCATACCCTTTCCCCTTAAACACCTACCCCTTACCCCCTCCTTAAGTTCATTCCCATTTTTCAGTACTCTCCGCAGCGGCGAAGTGGTTCACACTATAATCAAAGAGTGAAGTCATAGACAAGTTTCAATTCTCAATTCAAGTTTAAATAAATGAAAAACATAATCAATTAATATCATTCAAATAACAAAGGCACCAGGTCTAAACTTCTTCATAGGAAGTTCCCTGGCCAACACACTATTAACGCATGCGTGGGGCGGTATGCTTGTAGGTTTCCTACGGCCTCACCTACAACATGTGGGTCGTGGTGGGAAAATTCTACGCGGCGGAGGCGGGATCCCGCGAGGCTGCAGGACTGTCCATGCGGGCTATGCCCGAGAACACCCTGCCCTTCCTCAAAACAGCCCTCGCCGCCTCCTCAACGCCACCACCACCACCACCACTAGGGCAGATCCAGCAAAAAACGTAAGTCAAGCGGTGTACGTTATGGAGTAAATGCTACTCAGCGCAGCCCTGCCCCTCTATGGCGCCGAGGCTGTTTGGAATAATAATACGCCGAGAGGACTTACGCCGGGCGCAAAGGAGGAGTATATCAGAGTATTCCACAGAGACAGCTGATGGGCTGGCGAATACATTGACGTCATCATCGCTAAATAGCGACTCACAGCAGTGTTTATATATCTATTCAGATCTATCAGCAATACAAGGCTTTCACGAGAAAAATAATGTTTACAAAAATAAATCAGCTGATTACTCAGCTGGGCATCTGGGTTGAGACAAACACATCGAGGTGTATCATGTTTTAAAGCGATAAGAATGGTTGATGATGATGATTGAAGAATTAGTCAGTTATTGACGCAGCTGAGATGGATCTCTGCTGTAACCAGACAGCTCTCTCGCAGACTCCCCCGAGCAGAGAGCTGTCTGCTAGTGCTATAGTTTGGCCGAAGCCACACCCCGGGGAGGCGGGTTAAAAGCCCCCGGCTAACACCCGGTACCCATTCACTGCTGGGTGGACAGGGGCTCGGGTTTTAAGGAAACAGCCTAACTGTTTCCGCTCCACCCGGGATCGAACCCGGACTTCTCGGTTGTGAACCGAGTGTGCTTCCCCTACACTAAGGGATACAGTTGATTCGGGCCGCCATTTAAATCAGGCCGCCTATATTAATGCTCTGGACGACAGTTTCGCGGTCGTTTTCAGAGACACCGACTATTTTTTTTTGGCATACAAAGGTGCTTGTTCTAATGGGATAGTTTTATTTTGCGCAAAAAACAAAAAAAAAACAAAAAATATGAAAAATTAACCTAACCTAACCTTAAAGGTTTTAATGAAACCTAACCTAACCTTAAAGTAATCGTCCAGACCATTTCATCATTCCTGATTTAATGCAGTAAAAATATAGCCATGATCGAGTATATCAACATATGTTTGTCACTTTTTTGCATTCAGTCACCCGTTTTTAAATGATCCGCATTCAAAATCTGTAAATTCCCCGTGCTCTCAAACACAACTGTTTATCAGCAGACACGCACCATGGGCCCGGCACGTCACAACAGGGAGCCTCCCCACACCGCCTGATACAATGCGCGGAGACTCTGAGAAAATGTAGTACATGAGGGGAAATTTTTGGGGGTTTCTGATATTTTTTTTTTTGCGATGTGGCATGTACTTGCCCTTCTGTGTGGGTGCGCATGGGGGGTGTGCCTTTACGGAAGCTTAGCACCCATTTGCAACTGTGGGGCGACGATATATGTGTGCGATTTTGTGCAGCGGGGGCAAGCGGCGGGGGGGCGGCGGGTAGTAGCAAGGCCACCGAGATGAGAGGGGTGCAGTACCCTGGCTGCAACCAGCCGCTCCCCCGTCGCTCCAAAAGGGCTGCCCCACTATATCGTCGCCGTGTGGTTGTGAAAGGGTGCTAAGCTCTCGGGAATGCACGGCTTTCTTGCCGTGCCATGCAGGGTGCAAGTATGTGCCGTGTCGCACAAAAATATACCAGAAGCACCAAAATTCCCCAAGTACTACATTTTTCTCAGTCTCCGTGTGTCTGTGTCGGGCGGGCTGAGAGCTTACCCCTTGTGTCGTCGCCAGCAAGTTTCGGGGCCACGGCTGGAATGTGGCTTTTTTTTCCCGCGCTTTTTTTACAAAAGTCATGTTTTTAGGGAATAAGCGTGAAAGAATAATTTTTTGTGGATTAGGTTTTTATGAACATTTACATTTAAATTATCAAGAAAAAATGGTCTGGACGATTCTTTAAAGGTTTTAAAAAGAACCTTTAACTAAACCTTAACCACAAATTATCCTTTTTTTTTTTTTTATGGGTTTGCGCAAATAAAAACTATCTCCATTAAGAACAACCCTTATTGAGGCCAAAAAAATAGTCGGTGTCTTGAAAACGACCGTTTAAACTGCCCTGTCTGCTGGGTTGCATGCTTTCTATTAGTCCAGTCAAATATGAATGGCCCCCCAAAATTGGGTAGAAAACGAAGTTATATTTTTCTAAAACCTTGGGGGCCTATAAATTCTGCCCGATTACTTAAATATTTTGAGGGAACTGGTTTTTCAGGTCTTTTGGTTTTGGGTTTATTTTTCGGACCCCGCAAAGGGAAAATTAAATATACGACAAATCACCTTTAATAAACAACAAAAAACTTTTAAATTATTTTTTTTAAACCATTGGGCCGGAGGGCAAAGACAATGCACAGCAAAATAAACAAAATATTTGCCTATCATTTTTTGCACCAAAATAGGGATTAAATTTAATTTAAAATGTGACGTTTATCTTTTAAACCCCTTTATTACTGATCCCCCTACTGTGAAAGCGCAAAAAAATTTGATTTTTTAATAGCCCCTCCCAAAAAATGTACTGCTAGTCTTCTTCAGAAACTGACATCCCCAAAAGGTGAACCCGGGTATTAAATTTGAGCTGAGTGAGTCTGGAATTTCGGAAAAAAAATATTTTTTGAGCTAAAAAAGTTCGAATTTCTAGACTTAATTATTTAATTGAGTAAAGAAAAATTTGTAGGTAGGCTAACATATATAAAAATTACAATTAAAAACAAAAGGTCTTATATTATATAGGGGAATTTTTGGGATACACTCCCAAAAATATGTGTACACAAAATTGGGTCCGTTCCAAAATTTAAACCGTCACTTCATCTTTTTCCAGGTCACTCCAGCACATCGAAAACGTCTACTATTCGTCTGCATTTAAACCCCTTCACAGTCACATGCAATGTGAAAGGGCGCCCAAATTTCGAAACCACAAGTTTACCACGCACCCACCCTTGCATAAACATCTAAAAAAGTTTTAGGAAAACCTGGTGCTGCAGCGGGGGTCAGAATGCACAGGGACACCCGGGTGTCCTGATACTCATCCCCAGAAAGTGGTTGAACCTTTGGTGTCCATGATCTCCACCCCCCTCAAGGGATTGAGTTTGTGTCCTTTCCATCATGAACCGATGGAATACCCTAGGCGGGTGATATTTGGAAGCTGAGCTCGTTGGGGGAAGTACCCGGGTGCAATGCTTTTCTGTTTTTGTCACCTTAGCTAAAATTTCTACCTAAATTCTTTTAAAAATTGCTGGGGTTTTCCCTCCGTACAACAAACCTTGCTCTGTCCCCTGCAGAAATGATCTCATCCTGTGTTGAGTTTTTCATTGCCGAAATTGGGGCCGCTTCCCGGAACATATCTTGTCCTTGAACGTTTGGTCCATTGCCTTTGCCGATCCCAAAAGCCCTTGATGTCGTGTCGCTCCCAGGTAGAGGATAAAGAGAATTTTTTCAAAAACACGTCCAAAGAGCCTCTCTGCTTTGCCAATTCCAAGTTTGTCTAGGATTCAATGCCCCCCTTTTTGGGCTCCGACATTAGTAAGACTGTGCGCACTATTTTGCTGAAAAAAATAGACAGTAGTATAAAACAATCAGTGCTTCGCCCGAACAGTGTGGTTTTTAAAATAGAATGCAGTTGTTGCTATGAGTGGTCCGCATTCCCTCGCAGAAGCCTTCACATGAGATTCTTCCGTTTCTCCCAAGGAGTTTGTTGTGCTTGTTTTTCTTGTTCCAAAGAAACTTTTCCTTTTACAAAACTCAGGTTTTTCAAAAAGTCCCTTCACGATGGCGCTCCCCTTTTTCTGTGACACAGTCTTTTCGTTAGGGACCTTGACGAAGCCATCAAACCGACATAGCTGCCGTAGTGCCTCAACATTTTTTCAGGTAGCGGTAAAGAATATTTTTGTACTTTTCACCTGACTGCCAGGTATGCGCTGCAATAGGGCACCGACTAGTACTATTGATTCGGAGGTTTATAGATGGGCAGGTGCCAAGGATTGTTTTGCTGGGGCTAACGCTGGCTTTTTGGCGGAGAGAAAGGTTTTTTATCTCAAACAAAAAGGGGAGGATACCCATAACTCAAAACGATGTTTTGGATAACCCCCCTATTCAGGCCAGCGACCCAAAAAGCCCCTTGGAAAGTAACTAGGGTTGTTTTGAGTCCCTTTGGGTGTCCCTTGCATTTCCTGAGTCCTAGTTATGGTTGATGTTCTTCTTGATGATGTATTTAAGCACACGTTACCATCATCGCCCCAAGACCCTTTTCTCCCCCTTTTCGCGTCTCACTTTGCCGTTTTTTGGCAACTATACCATAAAAAGTTGGAAGAGTATCGTTTTCTTAAAAGGGACCCCTCTATAAAAAAACGAAAGCTTTTTCTGGGTATCAGCTAATCATTTTTCGTCAAATTTTTGATAGATCCTTGTGTTGTTCACTTGTCACAAAATCACTTCATGAGGTGTTGGAGGGCGTTTTTTCCCTCTGACCAGGGCAGCCATGACCCAGACTGGCGTGTGTCTCTGTCATCCCTTTCCCGGGTCACCCCCCTGAGGGCTTCAGTCCTCATAATATTTGCTCGATGACTAAATCGGTAGACAGCCCCACCCCATACGTCGCTCCGTCGGAAATTTGGGAAATCCTTGGGAGAAATTTTGATGTACTTCTGGGGGGCCTTCGGTAACTCTGTCATAAGTTGCAGAATATTTGAAGCATTTTGTGTAGTGCCTGTGTCCGGAAGCGCAAGATAGGCAGCATGGCGGCAGGACATCAAGTGAAGCATCCAACCCCTGTTTTTTAGTTTTCAAAAATAAAGGATAATGCCCCCATTCCAGTATTGAAACCCCACAGTCTCGCTGTCCTTTTGATCCTTCTTGCTCAACACATGTTTGATTTTGTTCCAATGACCTCCTCACCTTCGAGACCGATGTCTGACCGCTTGGTCACCCACATAGACCTCAAACACGTCACCGCATCATTGAGCTCTTTTAATGTGGCTCACTGTCTCCCTCCTTGGTAGGTTCATCTGAAATACCTTGGAAACAAGTTTTTCATTGAGTGCCGTAACGAGTAGAGTCCCCGTAATACTCGAAGGCTTTTTCCCCCATCTGGGGTTTAGTGTTGCTAGCATTGCAAATTCCAAAGCTTTTGAGTCCTTTTCCAGACATCAGGGGGCCAATACACCCAAGAAAAATCATAGTGTATGGGGTCCCCTGTCTTAAAACTCGAGTGAAGTTTCTGTCCGCTGGCTCGCTCTTGACTATGGTGAGAAAATTTCCACCAAAGTGGCTGATCAAAAATTTAGTATCGGGGTTTCACCTATCTCTGGCATGTTCCAAAACGAAAAAGCAGTGTGGAGTTGATGCATCCAGTCACTTGACTGAATCAACATGGCAGAAACATTTTTGTCCTCCCCGGGTGTTCTCCTTGGCCATCGCATCATTCCAGTCCAAGAGGGGCGAGGTGATCGAAATGTGGCGAAACCTTCCAGAGGAGATCAACATTTGAGCGATTTTTCCGGGCATAAACCCGGGAACTTCTCGAGATAAAATGACTGCAGTCCCCCATGCTGTGTGATGGACGTTTTGATTCCCCCACTTGTGCGATATCCTCTGTGGGGCAGCTCTACGGGGAATTGAAAATTCCGGACTGCTTTTGGTGTCACACACCAAAGATGCCCATGCCCTGGGGAAAGTGTTTCTCCCATTTAAGTGCAGATGTCATGGTCAACTTTTCCGCCACATATTGAATGAAATGTCCCCGGGTTAAAAACCCGGGATATCGTTCCACCCGGACTGCTGCGCTGCGCTCATACTTTGCCCTCCCCCTGAAAAAGTAACCCCTTTTGCAAAGAGCGGTCTATGAGAAATCGAGAACCGAATGGGAGTGCATTTTGGAACAAGACCCCGAACAGTGGGGCTTAAAAACCGGCCCCGTGGGTTGCTTCGCCTGTCCGAGGAGAGATTTTTAATCCTTTTTCCTTTCCCCCCCAAAAAGCATTTCCAGAAAAGCTTTGACCCGGTAGGAATTGTTGCAGCTTGACAGTGGACTGTCGATAGTAGTCGGGGAATGTTTCCCAATTTGAGATACCCGTTTTTTTGTCCTTTTAATAGATCAGCGGCTGCTTGATCAGGCGCAAATTTTCTGCTTCAGGATCACTTTCCTTTTTTTGACGATAGAAGCCTGAAGATGACGATGCCAACCCCTAAAGTCCACATTTGGTTTTTCCTTCATGTCTCAATTATATCTTATCACCAAAAATTTATGAAAGGTTATCCTTTTTATGAAAACCATAGCATCACAGCCCGTGTTACTAGGAAGTCCCCATTTTCCCCTTAAAAAACTATTGGTTAGTTTCCCCTCTTTCCTTCTAGGGATTTTCACCTAGGAAAGCTTCATTTGTTTGGTCCTTTTGTCGCCAACTTCTGCTTTTTGGATGAAACGCCTCTTCCTTGGAATTTGGATGGTAACTGTTTTTTGTACGAAAATTTACTGCACACGTTATGGTATACCGCATCTGCTGCGTTAGATCGCCAACAACTGCAAATTTTGTCCTCACTGTATCTGACCATTGTCTAATCATTTTTACAGGCAGTCGAACATGATTTTTAAGTCGAAGTCTTTAAAATGGATCAACATATGATCCTTTTTCCTCCCCTGGGGACTTTTCAGGGTTACCACAAAAAGACACTGAGTTCGGTAGTCAAACGCTGAATCCAAAGAACGAAAGGCACCTCCCTTTGTCTGCTCAGACGAAACATGTTTTCCTTAGAGAAAGTTCAATGTCCTCACATTACAAACCCCTCCGGCAATCTGTAGAACTGCCTGCCTGGATGGACTTGGACTTCTTCCCCGTCACTTGCTTTTTTTGATCCTCGTACAACCTTTTCCTCAGTGTAGGTTTGGTCCAGGGGAAAGGGGTTTCTTACAGAAGACGCAGCACCCATGTTGCTGAAAGAGAGGAACTTTGGGTTACATTTTTTCCTCGTTTCCCACTATAAAAATTACGTTTTTTCATTTCATACAAAATACAAAAACAGTATCCCTCCAAGTTTTTTTAAATTTAAACGGTAAGTGGTTAACGGCCCCAAAATTTGGGATAATAAATGTTAAAAAAAAATTGAAATGTTAAAAAAAAAAAAAAAAAAAAATTTATGTTAAAAAATTTAAAAAAAAAGTTTTGTTAAAAATTTAAAAAAAAAAAAAACCTTAAAAAATCCTCATTAAAAATAATTCCCCTAACATTCCCAAAGACCGCAGCGTATCTCTCCAATTTTTTAAGTTAATCGGGTAAGTGGTTAACGGCCCAAAATTGGGACTAAAGAAATGTTAAAAAAAATTGAAATTTAAAAAAAAAAATTTGTTGAAATTTAATGTTAAAAAATGTTACGAATTTTTTTTTTTTAAAACTTTAAAAAAAAAAACCCTTTAAAAATCCTACATTAAATAAATACTCCACATTTACTGAAACCCCAGCGTTTAACTGTCCTCTGCACACCGTCCAATTTTTTCACTGCAAGCCATCCACCTCGTTCACGGCCTCGTTCAAACTGAAAAAAAAAATTGATCCCTCATAAATTGAGTTAAAAAAAAAAATTTTATATATTTGTTCTGGGGATCAAAAGGTTTCATAAAAAATTGTTTTTTTTTCTATTGCAATTTGTGGGGGTTAGGGGAAAAAAACCCCTTTAAAATTTATTGGCTATTAAGGGGGCCGTTTTAAAAGGCGGCCCGAATCACGGGACCCCCCTAAGGAGTCCATTACGTACAGATTTACCCAAAAAAACGATTTTTTTTTTTTTTTTTTTTTTAGGGGGGAAATTTTTTTTGGGAAAAAAGGGGGTTTTTTTTTTTTTTTTTTTGGGGTTTTGGGGTTTTTTTGGGTTGGGGGGGGGTTTTTTTTGTTGTGGGGTTGGGGGTTGGTTGTTGGGGATTTTTTAAAAAAGGAAGATTTTTAAACCGGTTTTTTTTTTTTTTTTTTTTTTTTTTTTTTTAAAAATTTTTTTTTTTAAAAAAAAAGAGGACTTTTGGTTTTTTTTTGGGGGCCCCCCTTTTTTTTTTTTTAAAAAAATTTTTT
>JACEEZ010011619.1:0-7500 GCA_016584305.1 Chionoecetes opilio
ATATATATATATATATATATATATATTATATATATATATATATATATATATATAATATATATATTAAAGCCCCACGCCGCCCTACTCCCGAAGGGGGGAGGGAAATTGCGTACGCGGGCTAAACGGGGGGGTGTTAATGTAGCTCCTGTTTTAGCTCCCCCCCCAATCCGCTAAGGTTTCTATCCAATCGGTCGCTGGCGTGGCATGACAACTACCCTGGCACCCCTACCTGTCGGGGGCCGGGGTAGGGCGCACCCCCAAGTTCTACAGAAGGTAAGCGGCCAGTGCCCTTTCGCGTCGTCGGAGATACGGGGAGCTTGTTCCCCAGGCTAGCAATAGCCACGGCTATGCCGGGGCGACCCTCCCTGTCCCCCCTAAGCCCCCTGGCTTGATACAGGTCCCCCAGGGGCATCCTTAATCGCCTGCCCTATCATGCACTTGTCAATCACGTGAATACACACCATCTGCTGCGCCCGCCTTCAGGAAGACCTGTATGTGGTACCCCAGGGGTTTCCTAAGGCCCTGTTGTGGGTGCCTCGTAATGCCCCGGGTTCCGAGGGGGAACCCAGGGAAGCCTCCTGAAGGAGGTATCTAGTAGGGCGTCGTAGTCGCGTAGTGTTCCCCTCCGGCCCACGCCCGCCCCTAGTGCCTGGCCCCAGCGCCCAGTGGTTTCCCCAAGGGCCCTGAAGAGAGGTGGGGCGAGTCCTGCCCGGGCTCCGGGGATCCTGGGGGGGCCTCGGCCGAGGCACGCCAGGACGCAGGCCGGAAACGGGTAGTCGTATCCCGTAGATTTTTTCCTTCCCAGCCTTGCGTCGGCAACCTCAGGCACGCGGGCCAAGCTTGGCACGCAGGATGTCTCCTACGCGTCGAGGTTACTCGCCCGTTATTCACGACTCGCCCGTGAGGTTACTCGCTGCATTTTATTCCTGCAGTAATATACTATCACTTTTCGCGACCAGTGTGCACACTATGAACGCGCCCGCCGAAGCCGCGTGAGGTACTGTCCTCGTTCCTCCTGCAGTGGGGGGCGAGGAGCTCACCGCTGAACTCTCAACAGTGGTCCCTTGTCCTTAGGGCTCTCCTGTTTAAGGCCTAACCTTTTCTCCCCTCTTGGCGCTGATAATGTCTGTTCCCTCAGCGAAAACCCTTTGCTTCCCCTCTCTCACTACCACCTTAGTCCTTTTGCCTTCTCCCCATTTATCCTTCGTTCCTCCCTATTCCTCATTCCTCTACGTCCCAGCCCCCACAAAAAAAAAAAATTTTATATATATATATATATATATATATATAATATATATATATATATATATATATATATTATATATATATATATACTAGCCGCAAAGCCGCCCTCCGGGCGGAAATTTTTTGGCTAGCTCCTGCGGAGGGCTATTGGTGGTGGGCCTTCGGCCCACCACCTGTGTTTGGTGGCCTTCGACCACAAACACGACTCTCCAGATAGCCCCTTCTAACTTTCCTGAAATCATGGATGTAGAAATGTATGTAAATTCCCCCCACCCATTCACTCACCCATTACCCATCACCCCCCACCCCTTCACTCACCCATTACCCATCACCCCCCACCCATTCACTCACCCATTACCCATCACCACACACCCATTCCCACCCCCCCATTACCCCATTACCCCACCCCCCACCTAAATTCCCTCACCCATCACCCTCACCCCCAAACCCATCCCCCCCACCCATTCACTCACCCATCACCCCACACCCTTACCCATCACCCACCCATTCACTCCCCCCATTACCCATCACCCTACATCAAGGTTTCCTCAATTCTCGCAACCCACTTTTTTTTCACAATTATCGCTAATAGGGTGCTAAAAAAAAATAGTGATCGGATCATCTCATAAATTTGGGTTTAAAACCTTCCCCTGGTCAACCCGGTCCAAAAATGTTGCCATATGAGGTGATTGGCCCCGGGGGGCGGGAAACCCATACCAGACACACACACACACACACACAACACACACAGAGACAGACAGACAGACAGACACACTTTCGCTTTTATTTACCATTACCCATCACCCCCACCTATTCCCTCACCCATCACCCATCACCCCCAACCCATCACCCCCCACCCATTCACTCACCCATCACCCCACACCCTTACCCATCACCCCCCCCATTCACTCACCGTTACCCATCACCCTACATCCAAGTTTTTCTCAATTCTTGCAACCCACTTTTTTTTCACAATTATCGCTAATAGGCTGCTAAAAAAGAAAAAAAAGGGGATCGGATCATCTCTAATTGGGGCTTAAAACCTTCCCCTGGTCAACCCGGTTCCAAAAAGTGCCCTATGAGGTGATTGCGCCACGGGGGCGGAACTATACCAGACACACACACCACAAACACACACAGCAGCAGACAGACAGACACACTTTCGCTTATATTTACCATTACCCATTACCCCCCACCTATTCCCTCACCCATCACCCATCACCCACAACCCATCACCCCCCACCCATTCACTCACCCATCACCCCACACCCATTACCCATCACCCACCCATTCACTCCCCCATTACCCATCACCCTACATCAAGGTTTCCTCAATTCTCGCACCCACTTTTTTTTTTTCACATTTTCGCTAATAGGCTGCTAATAAAAAGAAAAAAAAAGTGATCAATCATCTCATAAGTGGGCTTAAAACCTTCCCCTGGTAAACCCCGGGTTCCAAAAATGTGCCATATGGGGTGATTGCGCCACGGGGGGGGAAACCTATACCACACCACACCACCACACACACACACACCGCACAAAACACACACACACACACCCCACACACACACAGACAGACAGACACACTTTCCCTTATATTATTATAGATATATATATATATTATTGTGTGTGTAAACAAAAAAGTATTATGTATGCATCTAGTGGTAATTATGGGGATGGTATATGGGGGTTATAGCGGTGATTGTGGTATTGGTGGTGGTGTGATGGGGGTGCGGAAATAGAAGTGGTGGTGCCAGGTCTTTACGGAAAGGGGCTGGGGGGAAAGGGGGTTGGTTTTCCTGGTTTCGCTTCCGCCGATTTGGAAAGACAGATAGAACTTGCAGGAAAAAGAATAATGCGGTCACGATAGTTTTATTCCAGGTAAAAACTTTTATTTATATTTATCTACTTTTCCGCCACCACGCTGTCTCGCCTGGGTTTTTTTCCCTTTTTTTTGTTTAGTTTTAGTTTTTGTGTTTGTTATTTTATATATATATATATATTATATATATATATTATAAAAAATATATTATTTTATATATATATATATATATATAATATATATATATATATATATAATTTAGGGTGGTCCAAAAAATGAAAGTTCGAATTTCTCGCGGCATGTTTGCCAAAACGTTTCTGACGTTGCAAAACGCAAAAAAACAAAAAAATAGCAGATTTGGAGGTGGTTTAGGGGCCATCAAAGTCTCTCAACTTTTCTCAACGGATTCATTATAATGTCACAATACTAATAGGAAAAATGAAAGGAAAGAGCATAAATGTTTTTCTCTGAAATAGTTTTCAACTCAATGGGGGTGAGGGTAGTTGGGGCCGGTGAGCTTCCACCACCTGAGCGGGTCCTGCTTGGTTTTCTCATCCTTGTTAGGGAGTCGTTGTACGATGAAATCATCGCCACCCCACGCTCGGCCCCGTCGTTTGTGACGCTGAGGTTCTTCACTGGGGACCCCCCTTCTGGTACGCGGGGTTTTTGCTTCCCACTGTCCCAGGAGGGAAGGAAGGAGATTTTCGATGTTGAGGAGGGTGAGCGCGCGAACAGAGGCGCTGGAGGTGGGGTGAGGGAGCGAGGATTTGATGAGCTGATCCGCACCTTGTTAAAACCGGATTCGGTCGAGGTCCTTTTCCTTCCTCGTTCTCTTCAGCAATCTTCTTCTTCTCCTCCATGCTGATCCTCTCCGAGAAAAGAGACAGCCCCCCCGAGATGGGCGCCGAGGTACCAAAAATGGCGGGAGAATGTGGTGAGGGTCGTCTTCCCGATCGCTCCGTTGATCTCCTGGAAGTGGTGCAGGTCCTTCACGAGGTTGAGGTCGTTGTACGCAGCTTCGGTCGCCAGCCCCGCCTCCATCCACGCGCGCGAGTAGAGGAGAACAACGAAGAGAGCGATCTCTTCAAGCCCCTTGCCTTCCCGCGTTGTCATTTGCACGGGGGAACCGGAACATGCGGATCTTGAGAACGTAGATTGCCTTTTGCCATCCAACGGGCGGGGTGGAAGGCCCCCGGCTTCTTGATCGCTGACGGGGGTTTTTCCGGTGAGATAGAAGAGGGACAGGTTGCAAAACCTCGCGGTAGTCCTCTCGGACTTTCTTCGACTTGGATCCCTCTCATCCATCGCACCGTCGATGCCTCCTTCCCCCGACGACGAGATCGATCCTCGGGTCGACCCACGTTGTTCGATGGCTTCGGGATCTTCATAGGGATGTAGGGCCCACTGTTCCCGGAATCGCTTGAACAACTGAATCGTTGGTCCAGAGGATGGCCCCATCACCTCCTTGAACGCAACGGCCAGGATTAGTTCGATGACGTGGTGGCGGCAGGCAAGGTTGAGAAGGGGTTTCCCCAAAGCTTCTTCTAGAAGACGACAGCAACCGTATGAATTCCTGTATTGCTGACTGTCGTGTCGAAAGACATACCGACCACCCTTTTCCTTGATACCCCCTCGCCGAGAACTTCCACCCCTTTGTAGCCATCGCTGCTCCCGTTCCCCGCTGGGAGCTTTGGCATTCCAAGCACTTCTCTTTTCCAGGGCAGGCTGGAAACTATGATTGGAAGACGATCTACAAGATTCCCTTCTCCTTCTCCAGTTAAGTCGGGAAGCAATTTACCATCCCAGTGAACGATCAGAGGAGGCTCTTCTGCATTGATGAACTCTTGGAAGGAGGTCTTGATGTCCTCCGCAAACGCCGTCCTGGTCATCATTCTGGATCGACGAAGTGTGCTTCGGGAAGCAGGCTTAATCCTGAGCTGGAAGCCACAGCCTGGAGGAGGTGGGTCGCCTTTCGGTCTGAGAGGTTCGTCCTGTTCCAGCGCAGAGACCACTTCCGGTGTAAACCCTTTAGCCGCTTTCTTGGGGGAGCTGCTGACCTGCGATGATGTTTTCCCCTCGAAACGGGGATTCTCCTGGGACGATGGTCCAATGACGGTGACGAGAGTCGGAAAGGTCCACCGTCGCGAACTTCTCAGCCTTTTTCCATCTTCTCCTTCCCCGCCATCTCAACTTTCCGCGCCAACTTCTTCATCCGCATCGTTTCCTTCCTCACCAGCTCTTGGTCTACCGCCCATTGCCATTTTCCGCTCCGTTCGCTGATCCCTCAGGGAAAGGCTTGGTCCTCTTTGTTCTTCATGGACGACAAAGCATCCTTATGCGATATGTCGAAGAGGCGACTGACTCGTTCTGAAATGGACTTCCTTTGCTTGTTGAGTGTCCGGGACTCCTCTTCCTATTAATTTTCAGCTTCTCGTATTTCTTCACTACGGATTCCAACTTTTACTTTGATGGAACGGGTTTTCCATTGTTGGGGTTCTGGCTTTTTACCCACACTTCTACGAGTTCAGTGACAACAGCCTCCCCGGTTGCTCTTTGAGTTACATCCGAATGAGTACAACCGACCCCAGCACTTCTTCTCCAGTGGGCAATTGGCGGGCCCGGGGAATTTCTCTAATGGTTGATCAAAGAGGAACAGTTTTTGTGCTTTTTCGTGTAGAACACGCCATACTCACTCACTCTGGGAATCAAAAGAAGAAAAAAAAAATTAGTGATAAAAAAAAGAAAAAAAAAAAGAGTACTTTTAAAAACCCGACCGACAGCGAACCGAAAGCTCAAATGAGTCCTCCCTCTCTCCCACTGACGTCTTCTTCTCTCCCACCGGATGTAGCAACCCCCACCGGATTAACAACTTCCTTCCTCTTGATGGACTCCTAAATATTTTTTGAACTGTGGCAATTTGGCCAGGAGTATTTTCTAGTCAGGTAGAACTAATAATCAAAATGCCCAAGAATATTTAAATTTTTAATTTTTCCCTATGATTTTGGACCACCTAAATTATATATATTTTATATATATATATATATATATATAAATATAATATATATAAATAAAATATATATTTATATATATATATATATTTTATATTATATATATATATATATATATATATATATATAAAATATATATTTTTCTTGTTAGATTCTCAGATGTTTCAGGGTGACAGAGACACTCGGTATACTTGGGGTTGTTTATGGGGCAACGTTACGCCAAGGCACTTGGCATCATCAGGCTAAAAATAGTTAAAATTTAATATATTGTAATGCTAAAAAGCGAACATCTAAAAATTAATTCTAAGAAACAATAAAATATTTCCCATATTTTCTAAATTACTAACTAATAAAAAAAATATAATTTGTACTTAACGACCTGTGTGTATGCTGTCTGAGTTGGTGAGGACTGATGAACACTAGTTTTTGTGGGCGACATTTCAGCTTGTGTGGGGCGATCGATACGCGAGAGTCGGGCAATCGAAACAGTGGTAGTCCATTTGAGTATTGGTAGTTGTTGTGAAATGACTTTGGTTTTAAGACTCAGGGGACAAAGTGCTTGATGTGTTAGCTTCTAATAATTTAGTGTCCCTATAGGGTAGTGTGCCTTGATAGGATACTAACAGTCATTCATAAAAAAGGGTGAGCTAAGAATCAGTGATTGTGAGCGGATTTGCAGATTGCGAAGGTGCAAATGTCGACCAGTCGTGCAGAAACACCTTATGCTCAGAAAGCCAAGGTTAGATTCCTTGGTCGTCTCGCCGACGTATCTAGCGTTACAACTAGAACATTTGAATTCATAAATTATGTTAGAAATAAGGGCTTTTAGGTATAGAGTCTTTATAGTTTGAAATGAGTTCTTAGAGTAAGAGAATTATAAAATAAATTTAAATTTGAGTTATAAGCTGTGACTTAAGTAGACATTGAGTTTTTTTCCGAATGGTGTAAACTGAGATAGCCATAAAATGGGAGTTTAACATAGTGTGTTGTCTAATATGGGTTCGGGTTCGTTCGACTCTGGTTAACTTTTTTATCTAAGAACTTTGAGATGATTGTTTTTCAATTAATTTGAGGGGTAGCCATTGTTTTGGAAAAATTATTAGGAATTTGATCTCAATTATCAAAGGAAAACCAATTAGATGAGGAACTATAGGCCATCTTGTAGTAGGGTCTTAATAGTAATTGATTTTAAAAAGGTTAGGGATAATGAAGCATATTGAGTTCCTAAGCCAGTGAAAGTAGGTTTTCTTAACTGAGGTGGTAAGGTACTTATTTTTTAACGAGTAACTAGGATATCTAAAAATGGTAGTGATGATTGTTTTTTCAATTTCATATGTGAACTTAATATTTGGGTGCTGAGCATTAAGGTATGCTCCCCCCTTCAGAAATAAGGGAATGTCGCGGTATTTTAAAAAGTAAAAAGTGT
>JACEEZ010011619.1:12500-23558 GCA_016584305.1 Chionoecetes opilio
CCAACACCAAAGCCACACCACTGTTTCCAACCACCAATCACACCACTGTGTCCAACACCAACACACCACTGTTCAACCCATACCCACCACTGTTCCACCACCAACCCACCACTGTTCCACACCACCAAACACACCACTGTTCAAACCACCAACACACCTAGTTCCAACCACCAAACACACCACTGTTCCCAACCACCAAGCACACCACGTTTTCCAACCACCAAACCCCCACTGTTCAACCGACGCATAGCACACCACTGTTCCAACCACCAAGCACCACTGTCCAACCACCAAACACACCACTGTTTACCAACCCCCATAACACACCACTGTTTCCCAACCACCAAACACACCACTGTTTCCAAACACCAAGCACAACCACTGTTCCAACCCCCAAACACATACCACCGCCCCAACCACCAAACACACCACTGTCCCAACCCCACAAACACACCACCACCCCATCACCATTGTCCCCAACACCAGCACAACCACCGTCCACCCCACCTACAACCACCTCCAACCACCAACCACAACTACCGTCCGAACCACCAAACACACCACCGCCAAACTCCCGTCCTCATTACTGCCGAAAATCCCACCAAAAGCGCCGCCTCCTCCCGCCTCAACCCGAGGAATTTCCCAGCCTCGGTTCGACACACGTAACAGGTGCCGCCACGGCACCTTCCACCACAACACCGACACCTTCACCCTAAACACCAAACACCTTCCACCCTCAACACAGAACACCCTCCCCGCACCAGGGCATCCCCCAACCTTACCTCCAACACTACCCACTCTTCGCCCACAACACCGCTCACACCCCTCCATTACCGCCCCTCTACAAGACGTCGTCAATTAATCCTCCTGCTCACAACACACCCCCGCCCAACCGTCCCAACCACTACAACTACCCTCCCGCCCATCCACGACTACCCTCCCGCCCATTCCACAACGACTACCCTCCCGCCCATCACCGCAACTATCATCCCACACGCACCGTAACTATCATCCCCCCCAATACCCTACCTATCCTCCAGACCATTACCTATAACTAATCATTCTCGCCCAATATCGTGGATTATCCTCCCGCCATCTATCAAGACTATTTCTATCCCTCCGCCCATAACCGTAAACTATCCTCCCGCCCAAGACCGTACTATACTCCCGCCCCAAGACAGTAACTATCCTCCCGCCCACCACCGTGACTATCCTCCCCGCCCACGACGCGTAACTATCCTCCCCCGCCCCCACCAGTAACTACCTCCCACCCAGACGTAACTATCCTCCCCCCACCACCGTAAATATCCTTCACCCACCACCGGGGGGGGGAGCGGGGGAAAACCCACCCGCCACCGCCCGCATACGCACAAGCCGCCGCCCGCCCCACCCTACATCCCACCTTGATGCGCCTGACCCCGAATAACTGACCTTCTCATGTGATTGAGTCAAGTCAACTAATCAGAACCCAAGACACGTGACTTCTCTGCCGTGATAGCAATTGATAGAAACGGTTGATATTCTTTTCAGGCGTAATTTAATTTGTATATGAGTAATTAGTAAATAAACTAAAGGGAATTTTGTAGCATTATAGTATGATTTAATGTTACTGATTAATTTGAAATATTGTCTTCTGTGAACTTATTTCTATTACTTATCGTATTGTGAACTTTCTTAACAAAAACTGTAATGTAACTTGTTATTTGGTCCATTCTATGGCACGTAATCCCTGATTGGGTAACGAAATAATTTTTTGTTATAAACTGTAATCATGTATGAAAATGTATCATACTTGCCTGTATTTCTGAGGCAAATTAGTAGTCTGCCTTCGTGACAAAAGTCCTGTCACTGTATGTATTTTCTTTACAATAAACCTAAAAAAAAAAAAAAAAAATCCAACTTGTACATTACACATCCTTAAAGAGTTACATCTACTTTGATTTCCTACCAAAAAATACGCGAGAGAGAGAGAAGAGCATAGAGAGAGAAAGAGAGAGAGAGAGAGAGAGAGAGGAGAGAGAGAGAGAGAGAGAGAGAGGAGAGAGGAGAGAGAGAGAGAGAAGAGAGAGAGAGGATGAGAGAGAGAGAGAGAGAGAAGAGAGAGAGAGAGAGAGAGAGAGTTCAAAGAAAGAAAAAAATATCAGAAAAACGAAGGGGAGAGAATATAGGTAACATTGCAAAATAATAGAAAATCTTGCAGTAAAAGAAGCATTTTCCATTTTCAATTCTGCGTAAAATAAGGTGTTGCCATTCTCATAATTTCTATTGTCATCGGCAGCAGTACTGACATAGTAATACTATAATGGATTAATATTGTTATTATTGATTTTATTTTTATAATTCTTGTGTTAATTACCCAACAATTATTATTTTCATCATTATTAATTGCTACCGAGCGAACTACCCATAATAATATGATGTTCTGAAAGACCATTTGCATTGGCTTTGTACATGTACCACCGTGTTTATAATCTTTCCTCACAAGCTGCCACGCAAGTTATTTGAACGTCTGATTAATCTCCGTCTATTGTGGGTCCTGGAATCCAAATTCTTCTCTCCCCCTTCTCAATATTTGGTTACCGACATGCCCCGTATCACAGCTGCCCCCTTAGCCACCTGGATACATACATTTACACAGCTTTGCCCGCACGAATCAGATCTTGCTGGTTTTTTTTTTATTTAGAAAACTATGATACCACCTGGCGACACCAATCCTACCAACGTTAACCACGTTCGGCATACTGGAAACTGGGGGACCTTAAGGGTCTTTTCAAGTCCTTTCTATGTGACGCTCCTTCAGAGTCCAGTATCCCTCTCACTTCATCGTCTCATTCCCACAATATGAAGGGTGTCCCCCAAGGGAGTGTCCTCAGCACTTCCTTGTTCCTCATTGCAGTGAATAGGACTTGTTTTCCCCCCCCCACACCCACCCCCCCCCCCCACCCCCACCCCCCCCCCCCCTCACCTTACATCTGGCGTCCCGGTCCCTCCCTTTACGGGGGATGACCTAGCCCATCTACGTCTTCCGACCCTTCCCCGTCCACCCCTCCGCTGTGCTCCTCCATCTGCTATTTCCGCTGCTTCTTCCTGGGCTACTGAATCATGGCCTTTCGTTTTCTCTCCCACAAAATTCCTTCTCCATCCTTTTCTCTCGCTCTCCTGTACCACCCCAACCTCCACTTTCTCTATATGACATACCTCTCAAGTTTTGCTCCTCTGGTACTTATTCCTTTGCCTCACTTTCGATTCCCCGACTTACCATTGAAGGCGACATATCCTAGCTCTAAAGTAAATTCCCTTCGTCGCCTCTGCCTCCTACAAACTATCTCTATGTGTTCTTGGGGTGCTGCCCGCCAAGACCCTCCTCCATCTCCACACCGTCCTGTCCTCTCCACTCTTGTCTATGGATGTCATATTTATTCCTCTGCCTCTACCATTTCCCTCATCACCTCCTGGACCTTATCCACCACCTAGGCCTCCGTCTGGCTCTAGTGCCTTTTCGCTCTCCCCTGTTGAGAGGCTCTCATGCTGATCGGGCCTCCCGCCCTCTCTCGCCGTCGAGCCTCCTATCACTTCGGTGCTATGCTCGCCTTCATCAATTTCCTACTTCTAAGATTGAAGTCCCCAATCTCTCCTCACAGTGATCTCCTCCTCCCCGTGCGTTTTGCCGCCCGCCCTTACCTGTTCGCATGCGCCACTAGGGTACGTCGTAGTCAATGAAAAGTGAAATCTAGATTATTTCGAAGCTTGGCAAGGGTGTTTTCTTATGTAAAATAAATTGAATTTTAAGGGTGGTTTGGCCCCTTCACTTTGTTGTGAACCACTTCTTGCTATGCCAAAATGGACTTTTAAATTTATATGCAGAACATAGCTTAGCCCCGACTAAAGTAGCGGCTTCCATTTGCACCTATCATCAATTCTTGATCGTCTTTTTCAGGAGGCTTCTTCCTTGTAAACCAAGTGGGTCGAAGCCCGCACTAACAGAGCTCTGGATTCCAAGTTGGCCGCTTGTTGGCGGTGGACTATAGTTTGCTGAGAGTGAGGTGCCTACGTATCGCGGCGTGATGACGAGGGGAATACTTCTCCAAGTAACTCAGCGGCAATCCAGGAGGGTTGTGACACGCGGGGGTACCCGTGATCGAATTGTGCGAAGGATCTTATCTGCCCCCATGGTGCTTGCCCGTGGAAGAAATCCAACGCCCAGTGTTGCACCTCCAGTGGTTGTTATTGACGGTTCCGTGAACAAAGAGATTAGATCATTTTTGAAGAAGGTTAGTGAGTGGTGAGAGACAGGAGCAACTAAAGCAGTAAAGGATTCGTGAGAGAAATCGGACAGGCTGTTTGAGACATCACGGCCTCCCTCACACGATCTTCCTCTGCAAGACCATGTATCCCACTGCTCCCCCCCAGCTGTGGCCACGCGCGAGAGCAACTAAAAGCAGTGTGACTGTCCCCTGGCCAGCAAGTCCCTACTTTTAAACGGAGTGGCTGTACTACCAGAGGAATCAAAGTTGGGGAGGAGAGTGCAATGAGGATGACAGGTAGACAGAATGAGACGCATAGAAACAAGTGAAAGCCCAGCAAAGAGAAGCAGGTGGAAGAGGATGCTAAGCTGAAGAAGCAGAAGCAAAAGATGAAAAGGTTCAGACGTCTTGGCTGCAGGAGCATATGTTTTCCTGGGCTAGGCTGAAGATCACCAGGATTCTGAGGATGGCGGAGAGTTCGTTCACCCTGCCACTCAGAGAAAGAGGCAGGAGCAACAGGAGGCTGCCATACTGGTAGACCGCTGCTCAGGGAGAGGCTTTGGGTCCCTGCACCCCTTTGTGATTCAGTACTTGTCAGGCCAGGCTGCAAGAAGAAACAACAATGCCATCCCGGAACCTGGCCGCTGGCAAGCATCCGTTCGACGTTCCGCCACGCTGCATGCTGCCTTGGCTTCGGGGATTTCCTCCAGGACCTTTATCGCTGACGCCAACCTCTCTCCAGACAATATGTCGTACCTGGTCTGCGATCGCTACAGCTGAGGAGGGCCATCAGGATGCCATGGCATCGGCCAGGGACCTTGACCAGGGAAGCACCAGGGTACAATAGTTGGGATTGGGTTTCGATGGGAGGAAGGACACGACCAGGCGATTGTGCCCGACAGCTATGGGAAACTGCAAGTTGATCAGGTGAGGAGCCGTGGTTCAGTGACAGAGAAGCCATCTGAAGGTAACTTTTGGCACTTTGTACCAGAGGACCCGGTGCCCACCTGAGAGCCTGCGTTCAGGTGGCTCCGGCGTCCTCTATGATCTGCTGTGACATACGACTCCACCCGACTCACTGATCGGGTACTGCAAGTGACTCACTAGGGCCAACACGGGGTGGAAGGTGGTGCTCACGCCCTTTGGAGAAGATGCTGGTACGCAAGCTCTTCTGGAGATAATCGTGTTGCACACATAGGAGTTGCCCCTGCAGCCACCTTATCACCGCAGCATCGCGACCTACCTCTCTGACCTTTGCTTCACGGGTCAGATAAGATAAGATTTTCATCCTTCTAGACACTTTTTAAGTACCAACTACAAGGTTATTGACTATTCAAAGCGCGCCACGTCAGCACGAACTAGCGGACTCGTAACCGCTGCCCGAATGCACAGGACGCTGCACTTGCACAGCTCACGTCTCTACCAAACCTTGGCCACACTGACGGCTCACGGGTCCAGTGTGGTCAGTCCTGCTGTCCAGCGTGAATGAGATCAGTACAACGCAGATTTCAGAGAGTGCCAGGCGTGAAGATCTTCACGGAGATACCGGAGTAATATCCTGGGTCACATGTCCACATGACCAGTCAGACAGGTCTCCTACCCACTGGTCCCAGGCTGTGAAAGCGGGGCGTTTCCTCCCCGTCCCGAGCTGCAGGAGATCAGTGTGGCAAGGTGTCCCCACTCCAATGGCTCACCCCAAAAAGACAAGCCCAGTCGCTCGTGTACATGTGGACCAGAAGCATGGACTGACTGGCTAAAGAACCTGAACACTCCTGAAATCCTAGTCAAAAGTACTGCCTGCAGGTGTACTACTTTCAAACTCTACTACGACATCAAGGTTCACCCAGACTAGAGACGGGCCCAAGCACATCTTCAGCAGCTCAGAGTGATGAGGTCGGCAGCCCCAAGAAGGTCCAAACCTCTGACCTTCTACGTGCGGACAGGAGCATGGTTCGCACCCTCAGAATGTGTCCTCCTCTCTCCTCTCTATGGCGATTCAGAGTGAAGGACGACCCCAGTTCGCCTGACCCAGATTTTGAAGCTGAAGGCTGGCGAGGAGTATGGGACCCCAGTGTAAGACTTCGCATCACACCCAAGCTGACTTGTCATCCCCAGCTTGCGACACTGATCGCTGGCAGCCTGGCAGGTGCACGAGCCGTCATTTCCGGCTGTTTCACTGTCCCGGGGATCAATCCAGAGATCCTGGTCAAGCCGTACGTGTTCCGGTTCTCTATCCACACTCAAGAGCACCGAGAGTCGTGAAGCAGGTGACAGAGGCTGCGGCAGAGTGGTGGGGCAGCAGGCCAAGACGGGTTCATCCGGCTCGGGCCCTACCACCGGATACCATGCCTGCTTCAGGTCGTAAGAAGGACATGTCGCACTTCTAGGCCAATGTAGAGGCTGTGACACTGGCTGTATGGCCTGATGAACCAACGCTCAGAAAGAGCTTACCACACTAGTCTTTGGAACTCATATTGGTGCATGGATGCAATTAAAAGGACCAACTCGGCACACTGCGTACTCAATTTAATCAATAATTCGATAAGGGTGCTATAAACGTGCGATTTTGCATAGTAAGAATTGCTCAAATGCAAAAATGGAACTAGATAAAATCGTCTCAGAATTCTATTTTACATAGGAAACTGGCATGCCAAAGTTGAGAAAAAGAATTTTTGTTATACGGCGTACCCTAATGCGCACCTTCTCTCCCACTCCTCCTTTCCTACTCTTAATCTTCTCCCTTTCTATGTTCATTCCTTCCCTCCGTGGCTTATACATTACCCCCATATCTGTTCTTCTGTCCCCACTACCTCTCCCAAGTCTACCATTCCTCCTATTGTCTTCAACTCTCACTTTCTTGAACACCTTTCCACTCATTCCTCCTAGGCACCCACGTCCTACACTACGGTTTCTAAATCCAACTCTGGATCTAGCTTTGCTATCCTCTTATCCTCTCCTTCCCTATCATTCCAACTACCTATAGAATCCACTGTTCTTACAACGGAATTGTTCGCCATCCTCTTAGCCTTAAAATCCTACTTTTCTACCCATCCTGTTCCTTCACTATCTTCACTGATTCCCGCAATTCTCTTTCTCTTATACAATCTCTTCGCTCACTTCACCCTCTTGTTCGGGAGATCAAAGACTGGATATTCCGCCTATCCGTAAGCCACAAAACAATTTGCTTCTGCTGGGTACCGAGTCACGTGGGTATCTCGGGTAACGAACGCGTTGATTCTTTAGCGCGTTCGGCCGCTGTGTCCCAATGCCCCCGTTTCTCAAACTTGCCAGCCTCCGACTACTACCCTTCCTTTAAATCTTTCCTTTTCGATCGCTGGCAATCCTCCTGGACCACTTTCTCTGCCAATATACTTCGCCTGATCAAACCCTCTATATCTCCATGGTAAAATCCTTACCACACTTATAGACGTTGGGAGACTGCTCTCGCACGCTTACGCATAGGCCATGCCAACCTCACACACTCCTATCTCATGTCACGCTCCTCCCCAACCCTCTGCACACCCTGTCAAGCTCCTCTCACTGTCCAACATGTCCTAATATCCTGCCCCCATCTTACTCCTGCCCGTTCCAGTTCCTTCCCTCATTTGCCCTCCCTTTCCCGACCTCCCTGTCTTGCGGACATTCTCCCGGAATCCCCCTCCTTCTCCCTGGACAATTTAACTACCTTCCTCCAACAAATCCACATCCTACATCTGATCTAACCATCCTGCTGTAACATTCCGTTCTTTCCCCTGCCCTCACCGTTTCGCTATTTTTCTTTAACTCCTCCCCTTTTTATGCTTTGCCATAGTGCCATAGGACCTCTGATGTCTGGCACCTTCACCTTTTTTTGGCATTAAATCAATCAATCGAATCTTTCTCATTATATGGCATTAAATCTATCAATCAAATCTCTCTCTCTCTCTCTCTCTCTCTCTCTCTCTCTCTCTCTCTCTCTCTCTCTCTCTCTCTCTCTCTCTCTCTCTCTCTCTCTCTCTCTCTCTCTCTCTCTCTCTCTCTCTCTCTCCTCTCTCTCTCTCTCCTCTCTCTCTCTCTTCTCTCTCTCTCTCTCTCTCTCTCTCTCTCTCTCTCTCTCTCTCTCTCTCTCTCCTCTCTCTCTCATCTCTCTCTCTCTCTCTCTCTCTCTCTCTCTCCTCTTTCTCTCTCTCCTCTCTCTCTCTCTATCTCTCTCTCTCTCTCTCTCTCTCTTTTTTCCTCTCTCTCTCTCTCTCCATTCTCCTCTCTCTCTCTCTCTCTCTCTCCTCTCTCTCTATCTCTCTCTCTCCTCTCTCTCTCTCTCTCTCTCTCTCCTTTCTCTCTCTCTCTCCTCTCTCTCTCTCTCTCTCTCCTCTCTCTTCTCTCTCTCTCTCTCCTCTTTCTCCCTCCTTCTCTTCCTCTCTCTCTCTCTCTCTCTCTCCTCTCTCTCTCTCCCCTTTTCCCCTCTCTCTCTCTCTCTCTCTCTCCCCCTTCTCTTCTTTTTTCTCTCCTCTCCTCTCTCCTCTCTCTCTCTTCTCTTCCTCTCTCTCCTCTTTTCTTTTCTCTCCTCAGAATATCCACGCATTTTTTCATTTTCTTCTTTTTCTTTTTCCCCCAAGGAGAAAAAGAGAAAGAGGAAAAAAGAAAAATAGAAAAAAATAGAAAAAACAGATAGAGTTATAAATAGGGGTTATGTGTAAAAAGCCGCTCGAATGTCTTTAAAAACATCATACTTATCACGGGTAACTTTTTGCTATTTAAATTTTCATTAGTAGTTTGGGTTTACTCCTACTTTTCATTAATTCGTTCACGGTGGACCCTCCAACTGAGCAGCTTCACACCACTGGGTTACCAGGCAAGTGGGGGGATGCCGATCCTCCATTGACAAAAAACCGCACCCTCTTCTTGACGAAGTCGAGAGGCTGTAGCAAAGTTAAAGGGTGGAAAGGCAGCTGGTGTTTGTAATATCAGTGCGGGCTCCTCAAAGCGGGGGTGAGGCCATGATCCGCGGTTGCATGCTGTCACTGACTGCCGTGTGGCAATCAGGTACCATTCCTCCTGACGGGAAAAGGGGCTGGTCGTCCCTATCTGGAAAGGGAAAGGGACCGTTCAGGACTGCAACAATTACCGCGGTATTACACTGCTCAGCGTACCAGGCAAGGTGCTTGCCCATCTATTGCTGACACGAAGATTCGCAGCTCGGGTGAAGCTCGAGACCTACAGTCTGGGTTCAGCCGGGTAATAAAACAAGGGACCGACCCTACGTTCGTGTCCTGGGGGAACCCCCGACGTGGTTTCGACAGGGAGCTTGAGCCTATGTTGATCTAAAGAAGGCTTTTTGACTCAGTCATCGTGAGTCACTCTGGATCTTCTGCGATTCGAGGATTCCGCTAGCTATTTTTGAAACTGGCTGATTCTGGACTGGAGTGCTGTGAAGGTGGGGCAGGGTATCCAGCTTTTCCTGTAATAAGGAGTGAGGCAGGGGGGGGTAGGGATTTTGGGGGGGTTTTGGGGACTTTTGTGATCAAAGTTTTTGGGACATCGTGGGACACCAAGATCATGATCTTGTTTTTGCGATGATGCGTAATCTTTGCTGAGTCCTGGAGGTCCTGGTGAGGGGAGGGCACGAGACAAGCCTTTGGGCTTGAGGTCTCCGGTCAGCGGGTCCAGGTTTGGGACTTCTAGATGAAGGTACGTCTGTTCATGCGTGTGGCGGGGGACTTGAGATTTTGGGGAAAAGTTTTACATACCGGTAGCGCAGCCATAAGACGGGGGGTCCACTAAAGAAGTCTTACAGGATTGGCATAGCCCCGGTGTTTGGACTCGCTGGGGGGAAATATTTTGGGCTTTGTCGGTCCCTTGGCGGAGGACAAAGATGGATCTTAAAGTCGCTTGTGATCCCTGTCTTACTCTATGGTTGTAACTGGACACTAATAGTACTTAAGAACAAATAAATCCCTTTTTGGTATAATGTCTTTGCAGAAACATGGGGTAACGCGGGATGACTACGTTCAAAAAGCGATTGCCCGTGAGACTGAATCGAGGCCCATTACCTGCATAGTCCCCTCAGCGCCAACTTCGGCTAATGGGGATTGGCACGCTACCCCGAAACCGATCCTTCCACTTGTATTTAAGAGCAATCCGGCGTGGAGGGGCCAAAGGGGGGGCCCACAAAGGGCCGGCTGGGGCAAGTTGAGTTTCTTTTCGAGAGCTGTTTGGGATGGGAAAGGAGCCCGCTGGGGTCCGCGTGGTGACCCCCGGGGGGTGGCGTCGTAGGGTGGGGAGGGGACGCGCCCCCCCCCGTATCCCCCAATGATTGATTGATTGATTGATTTAAAAAGATGCTGACCGGCAAAAGCTGATGGAACACGATGGGAAATCGTCGAGGGAAAAAAAAATGTGGAAAAAGGAAGAATTAGTACGAGGGGAAAATAACGACGACGATAATAGAAAAGTAAAAAGGGGAAAAATGAATAAGTGGGGTTTTGAGGCATCATAATCTCGCCCGTGACCCCTCTTCCCTCCCGCCTTGCCCTCCCTGCCCGCACCAAAAAAACCATCTTTCAGTAAAGCCTATTTGCCTTCCTTTCCCCGTTTTCCTGACCTTCACACGCACTCTTGAGGAAAAAGTATGTTCTAGCTGTTTGGGGGAGAATGTTTGGGTTTAAAAAACTTACTAGAAAATAAAAAATTTAAAAGAAAAAACAAAGATATAAAATATGATACGGGGGATGATGATATAAAAAATAGTAATAACTATGATAATACCAATCAAAAAACCCCCCCCCCCCCCCCAAAACCCCCCCCCCCCCTCCGCCCCCCCCCCCCCCCCCCCCCT